>CAJHQP010010165.1:0-19612 GCA_905132765.1 Moricandia arvensis
TTTCCTGATAAAAAAGGGTTGATGGGAATAGAAGGGTTAATATTTGGCCGTGGGTATTTTGTTTTTTGTTTAAAAAACTTAATTTTAATTTATACCAGACTCAACGGATGTGACTCATCTCGCAACCACTGCTATAGATTCACCCACTTCACGTTCGGTCATCGCAAGAGTTCTTTACCTTCTCCTCTCTTGGGAATGAGACTGCACTCCAAACTCAACATTTCGGGACGCAGTCGTGCTCTCCTGCTGCAGCACATGAACACTCTACATTATGTACTCACACAAACCTTCCATTTACCATATATCTATTATTTATTTTGTGTTCAATTGTACCGGTATTTTGAATAATGTGAGAAGCGAATAACTATTACAGTAATACTACATTACACCACTTTAGGCCTCACCGCCACCCCGACTAAATCAACTATACCAACCGCTCCCTTTTTCCTATTCTACCCACATTACGTGTTTGGTTCCGGTCAAAAATCAATTTGATTCTACTCTTACTGGCTGCGCTCAATAATGAAAATTAAAATGGTAATCGACTAGATCTATAATATATTTCTTTAATGATCCAATCATTTATACATTGAGTCTTTGCCTACTCATAATGATTTTATTAACAATTTTATATTTGTTGTACACAAAAATTATTAGATTTTATCTCCAATCATGAATACTCTATCTTCCATCTGAACCCGCTTCTTACTAAATGAACCAACTTTGAAATTAACATGTTCTCTCACTATAGCTCTTTCATAAATGACACCTACGTTTTCAAAATGATATTCATATTTAATATACCAATTTCTCAGCCTGACTTCATCATCTTAAATACTACTCAATCGTTTATCGATCATCTTCGCTCATCCCTGTACTACACACAAAACACTTCACACCATTGACTCCCACGCCAAAACTTCCTCAGATTGTAGATTTAACATTCCTTCAGCTCTTTACTAATAATCTTATCCGAAAACACATTTCACAAAGATAGAAGCAACAAAGTCCTATTCTCCTTCTCTGAACTAACTCGTTCCTCACCGATGTTGAGTTACTGGTATATATTTTAAGAGAATATAAAAGTTATAACAAAACACTGCCATCTGGGAGGATAAAAAAATTGTTATCAACTCTTCCTCAATTATTCCGAATCCACTTAATTGTCATTTAAATTGTTAACTGCATATTAAGTAAGTTCCGTAGCCTTTATTTAAGGAAAAAACTTGAATATTTAATTGTCATTATTTGTTAACCATATTAGCGCTAATCAAACCTGTTTTAATTGCTTCTTATTTAAAGAATAACTTGACAATATTCTTTTACGTAATAATTGTTTTTTATAATATATAAGGGATGCTCAATGGCAATAAATGTAATTAATCTAGGTAAGATATGAGGTTTTTGAAATTGGAATGTTGTGAGAAGTCCCTCTTGTGCTGACACATATCATATGACAATCTTGTGATATAATTTACAATTAAAGGTTACTTATAAAATGGTTTCTCTTTTAATATATAGGGGATTTGTTTTATAACATACATGTAATTATTTATAAAAATTTATACTTATATATATATCAATATTGCCTCTTGTTTTGACCAAAAGAAATCAATATCAGTCTTGTTAATTACAATAGAATATTAAAACCTTACACCCAAAAAATAACAATTAAATAAAAATTTCAGAAAACAAATTACATATCAATATACCCAAACAACCTCTGGCTACTATTGTTACTGGCTTTATTAGTATTCTCTAACAAAAATTAAATCAACTTTTTCTAAAAGTTTAATCTTTCCATACAAACTCTGTCCGTTAAATCCCAAGTTGGGCGTGTCACATCCATAAAATCTTTCCTAGCTTCATCACTTGTAGTGATTCCTAAACGACAGCATTGTCCGGTCAAAACAACACCAGTTGTTTCCTAAATCTGTCCCCAGTTCTTCCTGCATCGGGGTGATCCAGTCGGTAATTGGTTCCCTTTATACCACAACTCCTTACATCCCCGGCTCCTCCTACAATTTTTTTTGGGTTGTCGGCAAGCATAAGGAAATGAGGGTTTTCCCTTAATGTTCAAAACTTGACACCTCCGGTCTGATACAAGAAAACAGTCTGTATTTAACTGGGGACAACCCCGGTCTTTGTACTTGGCAGATTTTTGAGGAACATTGGTTGGGAGAGATCGAAGTGTCTCCTGAAGGTGGTTTGCACCAGCTGTCTTTTTTTATTGCTGGGATCTGGTGGACAGAAGTTTGTAGCTGTGATCGTGATGGTCCGGGGCAGGGAACACCACTGTGGACTATTTCGCACACTTGATCTCGTAACATGCCCCAAACTGGAGTCATTGTTGAATAGCGCCGTGCTAGTGCTGCTGTGGCAAACCGTAGCCTTGTTTGGTGTAAATCACCATATCCACAGCTGCCCTCTGTTAATGGAAATGGGACAAGTGAGTATGTATTTTCTTTTTGTAAAGATTATGGCTTCGGTTTTTTTTTTTTTTTCTTTTTGCATGTGTTTACTTTTGCTTTATATGGGTTTTTTGATTTTCGTGAATTCTGATTTGTTAGATTAGAGTGAGAAATCAAAATGTTTATGCCATTTACACGTTTTTGACGAAAATGGTGAGAGAACTCAGGTTCTTCATGATGCCTCTCTACTCATACATATTGGGTTCAGGCGCTTCGTTACACTGTATCACCGCAGTGCGTAAGGTTGATGATTAAGCGAAAGAAGAAGTGTAGATTATTTACAGGACTCAAAAAAGAGCTTTGTCTAAGCCTAGTGACCGAGTATGAGAAGGTTAAAAGTCGCGAGTCGATTAGAATAGAATGGCGAAGACCGCTCCATTTTGGCAATTTCTTCTCATACTCCATTTGCTCGATAGGCAGAGGTCAAAGAATTGAGAAGACTCTAGGTATGTATGTTTCATGGGGGTGTTATCAAACTGGCAATAACAACATATAAAACGCGCCGCGAAGTAAGATGAATAAACAATTCAACAGACTTGAGCCACAATGGAGTGCTGTGAGAATGGTATAGACGGTAGGGTATTGAATTCTACTTACGCTGGGTTTTGGTCACCTACCATTTGATGGTCACCCGTAAAAAGTGGCACCGGGCAATCAAGACCAACCAGCTTCGAGGGTGCCGTGAACCGTGGACAATGGGAACCATGACCATAGATCGCTGACCAATAGACATGACCATAAAAGGTCATGGGGCACCGATCCATATCAAACACTCTTTGGTTATTTTAAAATCAAAACTTGAACATAAGTCTAGTTTATTGGTAAGAAGCTTCATGATTTTAATCCTCTGTATTAATCCTTTCCTTGTTAAATTTTCTAATCTGAGTAATGATAGTATAACCCCGACTCGGAAATGTTACCGTAGTTATATTATATAGCTGACAAAATATTTTATTTGATGAACAGATTTCTTGATGTTGCCTGGGAGACAAAGAGGAAGGGGCTTTTTGTTGGCTTCTAGACATTATTTTAGTTATTCCTTCTACCTTCTAATCAAATTTTCTGTGCTTTTTCTTTCAGTTTTATTTGCATTGTCTGGGACCTAAGACTATTGTTACAGAACATTTGTGGTGTAAGCGTATACTTTTTATTTTTACACGTTCTCTCTCCCTCTAACCCACCCCCACGACCGTCTGCCTACCCCACCACTCTCTATCTCTCACCGTCTTCCCGCACTTCCGCGGACCACACTCCCTACCCGCCCTCCTCACCACCACCCACCACGCGCGCATCGCCGACCCTGCCTCCGTTCACCGCAACCGGCCACGCCTGGACAATACACAATAATCCCAGTCTTTTCGCTCGATGACTTGATATTTTCCAATGTGGCGGACCATCATGCAAATCGACTGAATACTTATCCTTCTCTCGACGCAGACAACCTTATTATTGGAGTCTCTGATATATCTCCTCCCTTATGGATGAGAAATGGATCTCGCGTGAGTGCTCCACGTGGGAGAGAGCTGGTGAGCGTGACGATGAGGAGACCAAATGCATGCATGATCACCTTTGCGATATCTCGAATATCCGAGCGCCTTATCGTCGGCGGTGGTTTTAACAAGACGATTCCTCATGACATACCTCACATAGGCGCATGGAGCTGTTGTTGGATAGCTCATCGGAGATCACGTTCTATAGTACGCTCACGGCAGAAGAAAGAGCTCCGAATCAGAAGTAACCGAGAAAAGTAGACAAACGTGGCGATCCTAAAAATATATTCGACTCTCTCGATGTAGTGAGGTAGAGGAGGAGGCTCACACGAAATGTACCGGAAGAATGACTCTTAAAAATCACGCCGGTATGACTGAGAACGCATTTGTGGACGATTGTTATTGTTCACGGAGGTATGTGAGCATGTAGAGTGATTGAGGAAGGAGCGTAGGGTGAAGGAGGTGGTGGTCATGATGCTGTCTCTGAGTAAAATGTTATTTTCGGTCTCACTTGTTACACTAAAAGAGGCAATTCCGTGATAGATACTCAAGACCTTATGACTCCTGAGAGCAGGCTAACTCTACTTGATCCTGAAGATCTCACGTTTGAGATTATGTTTCTATAGCAAGTAAATGTCTCTAGTCTTTAGGTTGTAGGATCATCAAAGATAACACTGCTTAATTACGTTATTTTCAATGTGATTTAGTATCTCTAATTACAAAGCTATTCATATTTTGAATTTGTATGCGTCTAGCATGTGATTAGCGTGATTACGATTGACTTTAGGTTATATAAAAAATCTAAAGCTAACCATTGACACATTTACGCTATAGCTTTACTGAGAATTAGTGAGTTTACTAGCTCGCTTCTCGTATATTATAGGTTAGTAAGTAAAAATCTCATTAATTTTTGGCAGTAAGGAGTTGATTTATCTTTAGAGTTGTATTGTGTAGTTTTGTGAGGGAATGTATCACCATCTGATATATTGTACTAGTTCGTAGTAAAGTAGTTCTTTATGGTAAGGAGAATGATCTTGCGTACAGGTACCATTGAGGAAGTCTTTTAGAAGTCAAGAATGATACTTAGCATATTTGAGTTAAGTCTCATAGAGGGCTGATGTGTTGAGTTGTAGTGGGTATACCTCGTCTGGAGAATATGTTATTTGAGTGGCTGATTCATTTCATTGGATTCTCAGCGGACCGATGATCGACATATAAAGTTTTGCGAAAAGAAGAAGGAAGAGATCGAAATGTCCAATGGCCGTGTCGATCACATTTTAGACACTAATTGGAAGGGAAAGTCCTTCCCGGCACTCCACGAACGAACAAACTACAAATTTCTTTTGTTACAACTAAAGTGGCGTGGACAGAGTTTATTTTGTTTTTGGTGTTTATATTCGTGTGCTTTATGTGCGAGTATATATTAATCGATATGAAAGATCTCATCTCGTATTTGTTGTTTGAGAATGGTGTTTTGTTTATATTTGCAGATAATTTGGTAAGTGTAAAACCACTGTTTTCCACACTCCATGTGTTATGAGAAGATTGATGATGTACTTTTATTCCCCGGTACAGCCGCCCAGGACACGCGCGAGCGAAGAATTCCGGCTGGCTACTCCATAGAGAGGAGTTGCCTCGTGACGACTGTGACCTCCTTGGCAAGTATTCTCTATTTCTTTTAGTGCCACGCACAGCTAGTTGAAGCAGGATATACGGCTATCATGCATTGGTGGCTCAATTGCTAAGATCAAACCGTGGTACAGAGAACCTAGATCTCATGACATCTCTTTCACCTATTTTGTCGCGATTTACTCTTCTAGTAGTCTGCCAATCTCAACCAGTACTAGATTAGGATTTGTCTTTTGCTTTGGGAAAACCTTGTTACCTTCTGTACAAGTACTATTGGTAATGCGCGCTTGTTAGAAGCTTGTTCCAACCATGCTGAAAGGATATATCAAACTTCCACAGAATAGAGAGTACTTCAGATTTCCATAGGGCAGATGAATAGGTTAAAGTAACAGTGGGGAGGTATGCTATAACGATGTGCGAGTTGAACTTGTACCATTTTTTCCCTAATAAATGCCTACAAGCCCTTTATATAGAAAAAAATAAATGAGAGCACAAGTTTTACCATTTTCCAACATAAAACATGAAACTTCCCATGGCTGCACTAATGCGGAGACATCAAATCTTGGTCAATTATATGTGAATTTATTTCACATTTTCGACCAAGAAACTTAACACGAATTTGCTAAACACATGGCTGATGAGTCTAGTCTAGTTGATCCCAATTCAAACACAATAATATATTTTACGCACACAAATGGATTTCTCTCTCTATATTATACTCATATAACAGCATCAACATAGTATTTCGGTTTATAAGTAATTATGTTACAGTAACATGAAGTCCAACTAACAAATACAAAACCAAATCCAATCATCTATCCAATGATGCTATATTTGTCTACTCTTAGTACAAGCTTTCTCAATATATACATCACATTAGACCTCCATTTCTCATTCAAATAAAACTCATTTCTTGCACACGCACTCAGATTAGTTATAGACGTCGTGACATGTTTCAAAAAATAGTTCCAACAATCCCCGCACATGAATGAGAAATGACTCTAAACACTAGACGACTCAATAGATATTGACCTCCTAGACAAGCATCTCAGCACATACAGCATCTCAGGCAGAAAGCTCCTAAGAGACTCGGAGTAGGTTCCACGTACAGCAAGAGCCCGAAAAATCCACATGCATGATGAGCTGCTCGGAATACTTTAGTGGTTGGCATATGATCTTTCAGCCTTCTGAACCAGTCATTGGCTTAATAGCTATCGGATTATACTCGCCAGGTGTGAACATATGTCTTGAACCACCCGGGGCTTTGATGTAAACTCTGAGAGACAATGAACTATAAAACACAGTTTCATTCTCTCACAGGACTAGGTCTCTGATTGTGTTCATTTTGGCCGTGAACCAGTCCTGGTTGAATCATGCAGTCCATGAACGTGTGCTGAGAAGTATAGCCGTACTTCATTACGCTGACCAGCAGAGCGTGCTTGCAAAAGCCGGGCTCGCCGACAGTGAACGGCGGGACGTCTGAGCATCTTCACTCTTTAATTTTCTACGTGCGAGGGATATAGGGCTGCGCTTCAATACATTACTCAGTAATAATTGATCAAGAATCTGACTCAGGTACGCTCCTCGTGATATACGCTAGCACGAGCCAGCCCATGAAGAGATCATATCTGCTGTGACGTGAGACTTTTGTGACTCTAGCAGATCATTAGTGGGTGTCTATAAGGATAGCTGTTAATAAGGCCTTGCTAGCGATGATAGAACAACTAGTGTCACACTGTCATACAACAACAAAAGCTATTAGCGTCTCGCTGCCACGTGCGAGCGATCAAGCATATGCCTGGACGTATACTTTGCTGGATTCTATGTGTCATGGGTACAGCGTAACACACACGACGTTAAATCAGCTGCTTCTGTTCCTAGCGTGTCGTGATTCGATCGTGTGAATGCCTGCATGCTTCTTGTAGACAGAGCGTGAGTGCGCAGGAGTCGTGTGGTGTAGTAATCGATCTCGCTGCTGAGGATCATATACGCTTGTCGAGTGACGAGCAAGCACCCCACTTTGAGCCAGGCGATTTGATGTTGCAGACAAGACTGTATAAGGATAACGAGGACTAGTACCGTAGTGACGGATACGAAGTCGTAGTATCGGTCTGCGGGCCAATTCTTAAAGAGGTGGTCCTCGCCTCCACACCGTGGAATCATTCTATTGTTCAGCACTACATTATTGTTGGGACTATCAGGTAGTGCACTTGTGTATATTGTCTCTATATTACGTTTTTATCAGTCTAGGACACCATTAGATTATTCAGTGCTGTGCTCTTCTGTCGCTAGTAGTCATATGCCGTCCTGCAATTCACTATAATACTCTTAAATTTTTCAAGTTACTATCATACTAACGAAACCCGTGGAACTCATGACTATGATAGTCTCTCGTGTAGTGGCTCGTCTAGTTCGCTCAGGAGCAGGCTATGAGCATGTAGACTGCGCACTGCGGGTGATAGACAAGCAGCACTACGAGACAATCTCATACTGACATCTTACCTTCATGAGTCGTTGAGCATCATCTACGGTCGCACCACTCGTGGGTTATCTCATTGATTCACTCGAGCCACGACGCGGAGTCACATATGAGTCGTTATGATGATAACGCATGAGTGTATTGGCCTCATGCGGACGCATGCGTAGGTCTCGTCTGCGAGTAGCGATGAGCGTGTAAGTTTCGCGTTCATTCGCTCCAGTGTCGTAGTGTCGCTAATGAGAATATAGCGCTTCTCGTCATCCGTCATAGTCAACGTTGTACCTGTGTATAATCATTTACACAATCTTTAGCATGATAAACTCTTATTGGTCTCATTCTGAACCTGGACTGATTCGAATTTAATTGCTAGCTTACTATTCAAGCATTGCTATTAGTCCATCATATATCGTGTTATAAGTTTGACTTGCATTTATTGGTTATCTTAAATCTCAGTCGTTGACAGCTTACGTTTTCCTTATGTCCGTGACACACATAATTGACCATACGTTGCAGCACGTTATTTTCTCAATCGCGAGTTCAAATCGTCATCATCACATTCATCTATATGAACCTGGCCACTCATATAGTCATATCTTCTTTTAGCCATACAGGTTGACTATACCCACTATACTCTCTTATAGCTGATATGGAGCATAACGATCACCAACAAACTGATTACGAATGAGTTCTCGGCTAGCTCGGTCCGCCGTGAATACCAGAGATCCTCAAGTCAATTATACCAAAAAGTACTATTATAAACACCTCTCCTCGACACCTACCTCATATGAGATCGACAATGGCAAATCAGAATAGGAAATGTGATAATCGTTGAGAGTCGACGTATGCCTCACAATTAAGTTCTGAGCAGCGTTCTGCCACACATGAATCGCTTTGCCATAGAAATATAATGTTGTTGATAATGATCAAACATTCATATTTCGTCAATGCTTTAACGCATGTCGTATAAAGATTGACATGAGAAAAAAAATGAGAAATCTCATATTAATGTGACTGAAACTGACATGTATATTGTAGTTTCTAAAGTCAATATGGTTAAAATAACCAAAGTGAGTTGTGGTTCTGATGCCCACAAATAATATCTTGTAAAGATATGTATATTTGCTACAAAGCAAAATAATATTTTTGAAATAAATTCAAAAAAAAAAAATATAAGTTGGATTTATAAATCGACTTGAGAGAACTATGAAATAGTTGTATATAAAATATGAATTTATAAGACTGAAAAAAAAAATTGTAATACTTTTGAAATTTCTTTTATTCATTTAAATCCAAAAGAGTTGTAGATCAAATTTTTTCTAAACTCTTAAGAGATGTTAAATGAAAATATGCATATTTTTGAGTTATTTCAAGAAATGTGGGGGAAGCTTTGCTTACCATATAAAGTAATTGGCAAGAGGCCACATGAACTTAGTGATAATTATCACAATATAATTAAAAAAAAAACTAATGCCATGCATTGAGTTTTGTATATAATGGTTAATTGTATCTTGAAAGAAGATGATAAAAATCATTAGACAATTGATCTTGACTAATCTCAAGAGATTATGTTCATTATGATGACAACCTAGGATCCTTATATTAAAGGTGTGTCATGAGATCATATTGTTATATCATCAAGAGGAATGGGTTAATGCCTGTGAATTAAGATGATGTTTGGCGGTAACTCTACCTAAATGACTGGAGATCCCAAGAAATAGGTTCAAGGAGACAACTAATTCAAACTAAATCTGCCTAAAGCACTGTAAGACTTCGGTCTATACTCAGTTCCTAGGATGATTAAACAGTGCTACATGTAAGGAATAGAGGATAAGCATTTGCTTTTAATGATTTGTGTCCATAGTTTTGAGATATGAATGGAGTAGTACATGATACTCCTCTAAACAAAACTAATGGCAAATCACCTTGTGAGTGTGAAATGGGGCCGTTTCTAGGAGAATGAAAGAAAGGATATATTCTCCAAGTTCACTCATGATTAACCAGGACTGTTCACGGCCAAATGAACACAACAGAGAACCTAGTTCTGTGAGAGAATGAAACTGTGTTATAGTTATTGTCTAGGTTTACATCAAAGCCCGGGTGGTTCAAGACATCATGTTCACTACCTGGCCGAGTAAATCCGATAGCTATTAACAATGACTGGTTCAAGGCTGAAAAATGCTACCAACTCATCATGCAGTGGATTTTTCGTTTGTACTCTCAAAAGTCCTTAGTTGAGTCTTGTCTAGGAGGTCAAGTCTATCAAGTCATCTAGTGTTTAGAGTCATTTCTATTCATGTGGAGGATTGTTGGAACTATTTTTTGAACATGATGAATAATATATTCATATGTCAAAAATGAGTTTTATTTGAATGAGAAATGGAAGGTCCAATGTGTGTGATTTGAGAAATTTGTACAAAGTAGCAAATACATACATTGGATATTTGATTGGATTTGGGGTTTTAATCTTATAAACCAAATATATGTTGATCTTTTATATTGATAAAATATAAAAAAGAAATCCATTTTAAAATATATTATTTGTTTGAATTGGTCAAACAATAATGATTTTACTCTTTTCTTGGTCAAAATGTGGAATAAATTCACATAATAATTGACAAGAATTAAACTCTCCATTAGTGCACCATGGAAGTTTCATTTCTTTGTTGAAAATGAACTTTGTGCTTCTCATTATTTTTCTATATAAAAGCTTGCTAGCATGATAGAAAAAAATACACATTCAACAACAAAAGTTTACTCTCTCCCACTTAGAATAGTTATGCTAGTATATTTTATTTTGTGTCTGAGAGTACAACACAAAAATAGGTTCGTTAGCTTCTATTCTGAGTGATGCAGGAATAGTCGAAGTGTGGTTGTATCCTGGGATTCTGATTGCGCAAACACCGTCACACTGCGGGAAATTTAAGAATTAAGGAAAGAGTGTCTCGCCTCCACACGAAATCATTCTTTGTTCATCATATTTTGATATCAAGTATTGTATATTTTATTTACGTTTTTATCATTATATAAACAAATTATTCAGTTTGCCATATCGTAGAAATCATGGTCCTACAAATCTCTCATGACATACTCCACTACTAGTTTTCTCTTCAAGTGTTAATCACTCTTTAGATACTCTACTACTTGAAGACATCGGGATCAAAGATACTGTCCCACCTATCAACGCATGGAACAATGAGCAGCTTCTCATCTACGAGCTTGGCCTTGAAGACATCGTTAAGCAATATGCAGAAACAAAACCCTCTTCTTCAGTTACCAATGTTGATAAACACGTGGGAGAAGCTGATATAGCCTTTGTCTATGTGAATACGCCCACAAAAATGACTGGTCTTGGAGCTGCCAAAGCTGCATATCTCACTTACTGAGAGAGCCCTGCTCGTATGATCGCTGATGTGTCGGTTTCTGACAATATAGTCGTTAAGAAATCGAATGTGCCTGGGACTCTTTTTTTTATTAGTTTGGATCAAAATCCCTCTTCTCATTTCTTTTCTTTCTAGTTCGCAATGTAAAGTTAAGGAATTACATCTCTTTTCCTATATAAAAAGAGACATCTCCCTTAGTTTTTTTTTGTAAAGAGGAAAAGCATTGAAGTTTTGCCTTTTTGTTGACCTATACGCTTTTCTTCATATCAGATCTTGTTCCTCTTATTCTCTTCTTGTTTCTTCTCCTATTTTTGGTTACCATGAAAGGAAGGAGTCGCTAGGATGCCAACGTCTTGAGTCTTCTTGTGCTGTTGGAGACGAAGCCAAGCCGACGAAGACCCGCAACGATCCTATATGACTCTTTGTCTGGATCTCTTCTTGTCTTACTTTTAGAGCTGGATCACTAGACTTTAGAGAATTAGGATTTAAAATAATGTTAAGACCAAACTAACCTTAATAAATATTATTTTGTACATTTTATACTATTATTTGCGAAGTCATTTTTCTTATTCGAGTTCTCACATTAAAACTTATAGCGGTTAAAGTTGTTATTACTCTTAATGAATTTTATATATAACTTGTTATATAATTAAAACATAATTTTATATAAATAATATTATATTTTTTAAAAATAAGATAACTTTTTATATATTGTGTTGTTATCTTAAAATAATATTGGGAAAATTGGAAAAATGAGACACTTCAACTTTTATTTGTCATACTAGAACTTTTGATCCTTTACACCATTTTGGTCATGTTTTACCCTTTTGTAGTGAAAAATAGTATTTTAACTTTTAAAAATTTCAAAAAATATGAAAACAATTGGAAACATAAGTAAGACTATTTGTATATTATTTTTCTCTAAAATAAATTATATAATCATGTTTTATTTTATGTCCTACTTAAGGTTAGAATACTTATTTTGACAATCTACTTAGTTTAGAACATGAATACAAAATACATTACAATAACCTAATTTGGTTATATTTTTATTTATTTATTCTACTTTTGCTAGAATTTGTGTGGTTATATTATAGTCACATATCGGTGATCTACATCTACCTTGAATATGTGTTGTAAAAGTTTACTCTAGGACGTAACTTAACTTATTTATATTTCATAACTTGTTATAACTATAACATTTGAGTCTAGTTGAGAAAGAATATATATCATATCTACTATTCATCGTTATAATCTACGTAGTTTATGTATTTCACCTAAATAACAAAAAAAATAGAAATTTTCCTATTTCGGTTATTTTCTTTCATAAATCTTCATTAAATCTCATACACTATATTTTCTCCCACTTTTTTCTCGTCCACAATATTTCTTTTTTCTTTTTGATAAAAACTTAATTCAATTACAAAATATTAATTTTTTTAGTTAAGATTAGTTTGGTTAATTAAAGGGTATAATGGTATTAAAGGCAACATAAATCCTATTTACCTAAATAATGGAACAAATTTAAGTTGAGGGTGTCCTCTTTTTCCAATTTTCTCAATAATACTTTCTATTATAAAATTTGAATTTCATCATATAAAAAATATAATTAAAAATTAATCAAGCAAAAACATTTATTTAAATATATTTTCTAAAATATTTTTAATATATCGGTATTTTAAAAATTTAACACAATAACAAGCATAAATATTTTAATGAAAATTATGACATATAATTTTTTTTATTTTTGATTTAAACTTTCTGAAAACATAAATAGCTAGGAGGCTTCCTACGCATTGCACATTTACAATAATTTTCAAAATAATAATTCTTTTAATCAGTATAATTTTAAGACTTTAGTTTTATTAGTTGAAAAATTAAAATTATTTTTAATTTAATTTAGATATTTAAATTTCAATTTATTTAGATTTAGTTGAATTTAGATAAAAGTTTAATTTATATTTATAATAACAATTATTATATTTTATTTAATGGCTATATTTATTTAGGTAGTATATTTTTTTTGCTTTATATAAGATACATTAACTTATTAGCATTAGTCTATTAATTAAAAAATAAATCAACATTAAATTTTTCAATTTAGATATTTATCACGATTTAACGTGAATAAATGGATACTTTAGAAACTTAAATTAATTTACACCATTTAATTTGCTTTGGTTAAAATTTAAATAATTTAAATATGTAAAATATTTAGACTTGATTAATAATATCTTCATTTTTAAAAGTCAAGCTTTATATCTGTCACATTAAGCTTGATATCATGTCATATTTTAAAAAGTTATGTCATTTTTGTGAGAATGAATGTGATGATGACATATAAGCAAATCATTTTCAAATAATAATTTAATATTTTTTCTAAGTGTGTAAATATTGTTCTTTTTGTAATCTAATATTAGTTTACTTTTATTATTGTTAATAATATATATGAGTTATTACTATATAATAGAAATTTACAAAAAACTTTTTTACATAAATGAAATTGTTCATGTCACAATTAACTTGATATCATGTCATCTTTTTTAGAAGTTATGTCATTTTTTTTATGAGAATGAATGTAGTAATGATATATCACCAAATCATTTCTCAAATAATCTTAGATTACTTTTTATTAATGTTAATGATGATATATGAGTTGTTACTATATTATAGAAACTTATCAAAAAACATAAATTTATATAAATGAAATTGTCCATGTCACAATTAGTTTAATGTCATGTCATCTTTCTTAGAAGCATTGTCATTTTTCTTTAAGAATGAATGTGGTGATAACACATCACCAAATCATTTTTTAAATAATATTTAGGGGATAACTTATTATGCTGGTTTGTGAAATAATAATACATAAACTATAAGTAATAGTTTTAACATTAAGAAAAAAAGTCAAAAGTAATTCTTCTTTTTCATAACCTTAGCCGAGATCTAGACTAATGTTAATACCAAATTAACCTAATAAAACCGAATTATTGGTTAAACTAAAAACAAATATTAGTTTGTACATTTTTAACATTAAGAAAAAAGAGACAAAATACTGATTTTTCTTTTGCATAACGCGAGACGAATCCTCAACTTTCTTCTTCGTCGCCTAACTCTTTTCTTTCTTTCTTTTCCGATGGCGAAATCACTCTTATATCTCTCCTAGCTTCTTCCTGGCTCTTCGTCCACCTCTTTCGTCTTTGTTTCATCTTTCTTCTTCCTCTTGTGTTTCCTCAAGTAGCCTCAAGTACAAGAAGAATATGGAGTACACCTATATGTTCCTGATATAAGTGTGTTGAGGATTACTGTTCATGTTGATGAGAAAGAGGAGAAGATGTTTGACAGGTGCATAGTATTCTGAAAATATAAATCATAAACCTCAAGTTTTCTACCGTACATCCTTCTTAAATATTATGCATATTTTCAGTTATTCTTCTCCTATATACTTGAAAGCTAGATTGTTTGAGAGGGCCCATCTTCTTGATCCTCTTCTTCTTTGTCATCCAGTTAACAATCTAGAAGAGACAAACCAATTAAAAAACTCAAATCTCAATCTGTCACTGCTAAATTTGATAAACATTTGGATCAAATTAAAAACTTACATTGAAGAAGGAAAAATACAACACATCAGAAATAGAGCAAGCTCCAGATAACTTAGAATATTCCTCAGCTTCTATCTGAAGAGAGAAGCCATAAACATCATCAAAAACTTTTTTTTTACATAGAAAGAAGATAAATTAATTAGTCAAGGATTCAGAGAATAAACAGTGATGAACCCTACAACGTGGATGCGAGGGTAAACAGTAGCAAGGTGAGAGAAAATTTTTGTAACGCCCCGACCGCCCACGGCTAATGGGCCACCCACGCCCGCTCTCTCGGCCCGTGGGCCCCATTCCATCCGACGGTCGAGTCGTTAATTTTCCAAGGCTCGAAATCATTGTTTACTGTCCCTGCAATCACCACCCCGACCTTTCCCCGTGTTTTGGCCTCACTCGCACGGTATCGCGAATCACTTCCCGATAGGTCACCCATCCTTTCACTACTCCAGCATAAGCACGCTTAACCCTGGAGTTCTAAAAGGTAAGTGCACTTTGGTGACATAGGTAGCCAAATCAATTCTCTTAAGCCTTTCCACATATCACAATTCGGGATGTTACAATTCACCCCCTCTCAAAGAACGCAACGCCCTCGTTGCGCCCTTGACAGGTCTCAAGACGCCTCTCAGGTCAGAACTGAGATGGCTAACCAGCTCTGATACCACTTGTAACACCCGTCTCCTCCTCTCTTGAGAACGGCGTGCTACTACCGGTACAAATCAAATTAAACCGATTTATAAAAATATCAAATAACATATGTTAAAATATTTAATAAAATAAAAGCGGGATAAATCATTTTTAACTTTAGAAACAAAATAAAATATACACAAGATAAATCATTTTTTAACATTTAATAACCAGAATAATTATATCGAAAATTCGTATAAAACCGAATGAAAACCGTTATAAAATACGACGATCCCCAAGACACCAAACCGTCCAGATATCCGACTACTCGTCATACTCACCTGAAAGGGGAAGAAAGAGAGGTGAACAACAGGGGAGTCACTAAGTGAGGTATGGGATGCTAGACACGAAAACCACTGACTAAATAAATAGAACTCCCACTATGGAAGTTTAGCCCTAGCATGAACAAACACGACGCCTAAAGCATCACACAAAACAATCAATGCGCTGATAGTGCATAACTAGCTCATACACCCCGCATTCTCCTCATACGGATATACGACATTATAATAAGCGTCGCTAGCCCAGACATCTCTGGACCCCCGCCCGTAACCAATAAGCGTCGAATGCAAACGTCTCTGCACCACGCCCCACACAAATATGCGTCGATAGCCCAAACGTCTCTGAGCCCCCGCCCTCAATATGCGTCGATAGCCCGGATGTCTCCGAACCCCCCGCCCTCATAAGCGTTGCTAATTCCAGATCTCTCTGAACAGCCGCCCTCATAAGCGTTGCTAATCCAGATCTCTCTGAACAGCCGCCCTCCACACATAGTCCTTACTCATATCTATGTATAACGTATATATATATATATAACATCATTTAACATCACTCAATCCATATAAAGTTGAATCCTCTAGACCCCTAATTCCGGTTTACATTGAATTCCTAACTATCACACAAGACTCGATTCAATCAGACGGAACATGTTTCGAAACTAAACAACGATAGAAAGAATTCTACACTAGTAACGGGATTTACGGAATAGACCCTCACCTTTGCCACTGGCTGTCAACGGAAGATGGTCAACTGCAACACGAGAGAATCAACGACTTAGACTCAGAGTCTCAGGAAATAAAGTTCCAAAAATGGAAACTTTCCTAAAAGTGGAAACTTACCTAAAATAGCAACTTTCATAAAATATCAATTTTCCTAAATAACAACTTTCCTAAAATAGCAACTATCCTAAATGGCAAGTTTCCTAAACTAGAAATTCCTCTAACTAGAACTTCCCAAGATTAGAAATAGAGATGCGATAAACTTACCAGAAATATCACTCGACAACTCGCCTGAAACTCGCCCCGAAAACTCGACCAAAAATCTTGCTAGAAAATTACTTTGTGACTGGTCGTCGAATAATTCAACAACTTTCACATGCAAAGCACTGCTTTGACTTGATGAAAATAAAGTGGAGGGCTGGAGTTTCTTATATAGGAGAAGTGAAGGAGGAAGAAAACTTAAACTTCCAATGTGGGACAAAGATAAAAAGAGGTTGTTGGGTTTTTAATTAAAAAAAGAACAAATAGGCCTGACCCTAAAATCAGGGTCGTTACAATTTGCAGGCTAATTGGTGACAGCTTCTCTGTAGGAGTGTTGTTAAAGGGTGAGGGTCTATTCCAATTGTAACATCCCGAGTTGTGATATGTGGAAAGGCTTAAGAGAATTGATTTGGCTACCTATGTCACCAAAGTGCACTTACCTTTTCCGTCACACATTTGTTTAGAACTCCAGGGTTAAGCGTGCTTATTCTGGAGTAGTGAAAGGATGGGTGACCTATCGGGAAGTGATTCGCGATACCGTGCGAGTGAGGCCAAAACACGGGGAAAGGTCGGGGTGGTGATTGCAGGGACAGTAAACAATGATTTCGAGCCTTGGAAAATTAACGATCGACCGTCGGATGGAATGGGCCCACGGGCCGAGAGAGCGGGCGTGGGTGGCCCATTAGCCATGGGCGGTCGGGGCGTTACAATTTGTATCAGAGCGGGTTCCGTCCTGGCTCCTGACCCGGGACGGCGATTTATGGGACTCGGATTTTTGCGATTTCAATGTTTTGGGATTGAGAGTTTTTGAAAAAAAAAAATGGCACCCTTCTACCTAGTATCATTCGGTTAGTCGATAGAGATTCTGATTTTCTTTCCTTCTGTAGGAGAAGACCAAGTTTTCTTTCATTTCCATCGTCTATTATCTTGTGTTGTTCTCTTTTCGAAACCGTGAAAGTTCTTTCATCGTCTCTTTGGAATTCGGGACGAATTCCGATTAAGTGGGGGAGAATTGTAACGACCCTGATTTTAGGGCCAGACCTATTTGTTCTTTTTTTAATTAAAAACCCAACAACTTCTTTTATCTTTGTCCCACATTGGAAGTTTAAGTTTTCTTCCTCCTTTCACTTCTCCTATATAAGAAACTCCACCCCTCCACTTTTATTTTCATCAAGTCAAAGCAGTGCTTTGCGTGTGAAAGTTGTTGAATTATTCGACGACCAGTCACAAAGTAATTTTCTAGCAAGATTTTTGGTCGAGTTTTCGGGCGAGTTTCAGGCGAGTTCTCGAGTGATATTTCTGGTAAGTTTATCGCATCTCTATTTCTAATCTTGGGAATTTCTAGTTAGAGGAATTTCTAGTTTAGGAAACTTGCCATTTTAGGATAGTTGCTATTTAGGAAAGTTGTTATTTTAGGAAAAATTGATATTTTAGGAAAGTTGCTATTTTAGGAAATTTGCTATTTTAGGTAAGTTTCCACTTTAGGAAAGTTTCCATTTTTGGAACTTTATTTCCGAGACTCTGAGTCTAAGTCGTTGATTCTCTCGTGTTGCAGTTGACCATCTTCCGTTGACAGCCAGTGGCAAAGGTGAGGGTCTATTCCGTAAATCCCGTTACTATTGTAGAATTCTTTCTATCGTTGTTTAGTTTCGAAACATGTTCCGTCTGATTGAATCGAGTCTTGTGTGATAGTTAGGATTCAATGTAAACCGGAATTAGGGGTCTAGAGGATTCAACTTTATATGGATTGAGTGATGTTAAATGATGTTATATATATATTATATATATATATATATATATATATACGTTATACATAGATATGAGTAAGGACTATGTGTGGAGGGCGGCTGTTCAGAGAGATCTGGATTAGCAACGCTTATGAGGGCGGCTGTTCAGAGAGATCTGGATTAGCAACGCTTATGAGGGCGGGGGTTCGGAGACATCCGGGCTATCGACGCATATTGAGGGCGGGGGCTCAGAGACATTGGGCTATCGACGCATATTTGTGTGGGGCGTGGTGCAGAGACGTTTGCATTCGACGCTTATTGGTTACGGGCGGGGGTCCAGAGATGTCTGGGCTAGCGACGCTTATTATAATGTCGCATATCCGTATGAGGAGAATGCGGGGTGTATGAGCTAGTTATGCACTATCAGCGCATTGATTGTTTTGTGTGATGCTTTAGGCGTCGTGTTTGTTCACGCTAGGGCTAAACTTCCATAGTGGGAGTTCTATTTATTTTGTCAGTGGTTTGCGTGTCTAGAATCCCATACCTCACTGAGTGACTCCCCTGTTGCTCACCCCTCTTTCTTCCCCTTTCAGGTGAGCATGACGAGTAGTCGGATATCTGGACGGTTGGTGTCTTGGGGATCGTCGTATTTTATAACGGTTTTTCATTCGGTTTTATACGAATTTTCGATATAAATTATTCTGGTTATTAAATGTTAAAAAAATGATTTATCTTGTGTATATTTTATTTTGTTTCTAAATTTAAAAATGATTTATCCCGCTTTTATTTTATTAAATATTTTAATATATGTTATTTGATATTTTTATAAATCGGTTTAATTTGATTTTGTACCGGTAGTAGCACGCCGTTCTCAAGAGAGGAGGAGACGGGTGTTAC
>CAJHQP010010166.1:0-19610 GCA_905132765.1 Moricandia arvensis
AGTTATTATTGTGGCATTCTTGGGGTTGTCTCGGGTTAGTCCCGACTTAGGACGGTTCGAGGTTTTACAGACACCCCATGCTGAGTCTGTACGATCTGTGAAATTGCAAGAATCGATCGACATCTACATATGTTTCGTTGATTCAACACCCCAAGGGTTACCTACTGAGTGAAATTGCGAATATTGATTAGATAGTCTGAATGCATCAAGACACTCATCTAAGATATCAATAAACCTACAAGGGACATTAACCAGCAACAAGAAGATGGACCAGAGCCTATGATCATTGACCAAGGATGCAAAGAAACAAGTTTCTAAGAGAAAGAAGAAACAAGGTTTCCTAAGCATCTAATACATTCTCAAAATATCCTTAGAGCTACTGATTATTCTCATCAAATAGAGGTTGATCTGTAGTACATAGGGATCGAATCCACGAAGAGCGAGGGCACACAATAGCTGTGATAATAAACTTATATATGCTAGGAAATAAATTAAAACTTAGAATAAGTAACAACGAAATAGTTGGTTTGTAAACAGTTAAGGAAAACTAACTATATCTAGGGTTTTCAGGTAGTGAATTATAATGGATAGAAGCCAAGGGGGTTTTTCAATCATAAAACACGAATTCATTTAGTAAAGATATTAAGTTATATTTATCATATGGCGAAGCTCATATTCTACAACTTTCATGTGCAAATTCGAAATGACCATCGATCAATGGTATGCAAACGACAATTTATCGATGGCTTGCTTAGCCAAGCATTAAACGACAAGATTCGATTGGTTCACTTAGAATCAACTAGACCACTCTCTCATTGTCCCTAGTAATTTTAATCTCAATAGGATTTATTCAGGTAATGATCCTACTCTCGCAGTGTTAATTATCCTAAGATCAAAGTTCTAGGTAGCTAACAAGAGCACAAGCAATAAGTACAATCCTAATGATAGATCTAATAATCACCCTAGCAATTCTATATTTTGGCTGATCCATGAAAACCATTAATAAACCCTAAATCTAACAAGGTGACTACACAAACATGGAATCGATACAAGTCATAGTCTGAATAATAATAATAGAATATGGAAATCAATGATAAAACTAATGGAGTTCCCAGATAAACTCTGAAGGAGTTTCTAATCTTTCTCTCCAACCTAAAACTAAGAACAAAATAAAGTATAGAAATCGTAGTCGTTAACAACGTCTTAGAAAACATAAATATAGGGCATAAACTCGTCCAAGGGTAGTCTTTGAATTTTTGTGACTTGGGTTTGAAGTCTGGCACTTTGTGAATTGGGCTACTGCGCGTCGATCGCGAATCGACGGGCAAGTGTGTGTTCGTCGATCGATGCAATCCTCTGTCTCGATTATACTTTTCTAAATTTGACCAGCTACGGGTTTCCTCTCTCTCCTCTCTGAGCTCCCGAAAGCCTCATAATCTCTACAGTGCTCCAAAATGTACCTAGACCTGAAAAGACTTTAAAAAAAGCCTAGACACACATAACAAAATCCAAATAGGGCCTATAATATGGTCTAAAACAGGTAAATATTAGGACCTATTAGCATCTAAGAAGAGAAGCTAATGAAAAAGAGCTGGATAGTTACACCAAGAGGATTATGAGGATTCATGTGAGCATGCCATTCGATGAAGATTGCGCCCACCGGTTATGGATTTTTTCAGAGAGAGAAAAGAGACAGACTAGGACACTGAGCGTTTTTTCTATCATATCAGACTTGAAGCTGAAGCAAAGGATTACACTAAAGAAGAAGAGTGGTCATGGGAACTTCGTTTTTCCTTGAATGATTGGAGGTCACAGCTACCCTAATGCACTCTGCAACACAGGTTATTCATTCAGCATTATGCCCATGTCTATTGCTGAGAAGATGGGCATGCAGATAGAATCTTCTAGTGATTCATTAAATTTTGTGGACTGTTCCAAGGTAAATTCAGGAGGGATTGTCTTCAGTTATAAATCTGCAATGCCATAGTTTCTATGGATATTTAGATAGACTGGAATTCTTCTATTATTACATGGGAGAGACTTCATGGCTACTGTAGGATCTGTTTGCGACATGAAATCAAACATTATATATATATATATCACTTATCATTGAGACTGATTTCAATGACCTTATCCAAGTGGTCACGAGAAAGACGCCCTATATTGAGATAGGAGATAATCCAGAGTTTGTGGCAGTTTGTTATCCTGATAATGGCGCAGAGTACGAAGATGATGAAGAAGCATCGATCGACACCCAACCATAAACATCGATCGACAATCTTGCAATTCTAGAACACCGAGAAGCTTTTTTGGTTAAAGATACAATTCCACCTAAGGGAACAGTCAGTGTAGTAACATCCAAAGAATGTGAAAACAAATATAGGCATTGATAGAAACACAGCAACCGCCATAGATCGACATCCCAACATACCCAGTGTCTTGACGATTCAATACAGAACAGCCATATACCCCTCCTAGATTCAAAAGATCTGAACAAGAAGAAAATGTTGCTAAAGCATATGCATTTGGAGTTGTCAGAGATCATATGTGGCACACACTTGCAAACATGAGAGGATCATCAATGTTTCCTAGAAAGACATAGCAGAAATACTGGAGATGACTCATGGTACATGAAAGGTCTACCTCAGTCAACCACAGTATGATGGAGTTCTTCAGATAGAGAACCCAATTTGGCCATCACCTGAGATCTACAGAACAGAACAAAGTGAAGAGATGACATTTGACATCTACATAGCTCAAGAGAGGATGTTTGATGAATTCTACAAGAAAATTGATGCAATCAACTATCCTCTTAACAACAACATTGGATGGATCAACAAATGTATGGAATAACTACAAATGAAAGTGGATTACACACATGACCGCATCCAGAGACAGCAAGAGCACAAAACCAAAGGAGAAGAACCCATCAAAAGCTCTATAGGAACCTTGTTCGAGATGCACAGAGATGATGTGGATACTTGTATTCGAATGTTTCATTACCTCAATGTTAGTCAAAAAATGTTAAAATGTCAAGCTATAGACAATAAACAAGCATTTGATGGGAGGCAAACCTTTTAGTAAGTCTTAAATTAGCTTTTATTTTTGTTTTTTAGAAATTAGTCGTGTTTAATTTATTGTAGGTAAAAAACAAGACCCGAGGAAACGCAACAGCACAACGCATAGACTGACATCTGACCACTTCCGATCGACAGACCAACCCAAGCATCGATTGATCTTCCTTAATTGTGTTGATCGACACTCAACATCAGTGAGCATGTATTGTGCCGTCCTTATGATTTATTTTCCCACCAATTTGAGACTGTATAACACTGAGGCAGTTTTTTAAGTATAGCAGAGGTTTACTGATGTTGTTTTTAATTTTGAGTTTATTTTTATTTGTGTTTTATTAAGTTTTTATTGAGTCAAGAAAGGGATTATGATCTTTTCAATTTTTACTTATTATCTAACTACTCAATAGCACCATTCTTAGATTTACTGACTGTAGAGTGTACAAAAGATAGCAAAGTCGATCACCTGCCAGTCATATCCACACTTGTTGACAATGTTTGATGGAATTGAAGCTTACCTCCAACCTAATTGAACTCAGTTTTCTTGCTTCGAAGGCTTGGTATACACTGGATCATTCATCCTACAACTCTGGAAGGTAAAATCTGTGTGTTTCTGGTCCCCTCTCTTTCCCCTTTAGAGTAAAAAAAATTGAACAAGATTTGGTGGCTACAACAAGTAAAGCTTGGTTCATAGAGTTCTAGAAAGAGATAAACGCCAAAAAGAATTGAAAAGGATAGGGTAGGAAAAACTATTAGGGCTTAATTCATGGAAGCCTGTCCAAAATATCTCAGTCATTTAAAGAATAATAAAATGATACCCTTAAGAGAAGGGAGACATTGACTAAGAGAATTGAGAAGAGAAAGAGGAAAGGGATCAGAGGAGGTTGTTTGTGTGTTCAGATACATGTTTGATTAAGAGTCCATGTGTACTCCCAAGGTAATGTCTGCACTTTTTTATATGTAAGAAATGATGTTAGTAGAGGGGTGAGTCAGATAGTATTAGCCAAGTTGTTGGCTAGAATGGATTTGGTTTCTAAGCTAGGATAGGGTATATACAGTTTCCCTATGGTTAGCATTGATTCGATGTGGCTGCAATATTTCATAGGTTTAAAGATTGTGTGAGTCCCTACGATTTCAAACCTTTTTTAGATGGAGATATTCTTTGCTTGAGGAAAATGAAGGAGTTGATATACTACGGATTTTACCAGTTTTCACCCATAGTATATGTGCTTTTTAGATACTATTATATGTGTTTGTAGTCTGTTTTAGAGTGTTTTCAGGTCTAGGTATGTTTTGGAGCAATGTAGATATTATGGAGTTTCCTGGAGCTTAATGACGAGGAAGCTCGTAGCTGTTGAAGAATCAGAAGTCAGGGTCGAGATTGAGGAAGTGTGTCGATTTACAACAACTTGTTGGTATCGATCAACAGTGAGGGGAGTGAATGGATGACTTGTCCGTGACCGAATTGAAGCCCAAAAGTCCCAAATAATTACAAAATTACCCCTAGCAGACCAAATACCTACTATTTATGTGCTTTTCCATCTATTAGGAAAAACAAAAACTTTTCTATTATTTTTACAACATATTGTTCTATGGTTTTTACTAGTTTTGGAGAGAAGATCAAGACTCCTTTAGATATTTGTGTTGGAACTCCATTGTTTCTTAACCTTAATTTATTCAGAAATTTATTATGCTTTGCTTGATCATGACTGAGTAGTTCTCCTTGTTAGATTAGAGTTTTATTAGGGTTTATAAGTATTTCTAAACATAGATCTGCTAGTGTGAATCCATAAGGATCCTTCATCAGATATGATCTCATTGCTTGTGTTCTAGAGTAGTTAACTAAAACCCAAAACCTAGGATATAGATAAATATGACAGTAGGATCTATACCATCTATACCTAATAATAATTCTGTTGATCTAGGTTTTTAGATGCATGCGAAAGCTAGTCTAAATTAACTTAGTTAACATGCCGATTAAGGAGATAAGGCTTGTCTAAGGTAGTATCGATCGACACTCTTACCATAGTATTGATGGACACTCATTCTATGCTCGCAATGCGACATTTGGACCAAAGACATTTGATTAGACTCGCAGCGATAGCTGGATAACTTGCTTTAGTATTGAGTTCTAGGAATGTTTACCACACATCCTTATCATCTATATCACAATACTATAACCTGAAACACTAGATCTAGATATTTATTCTCATAAATTTACAATCTAATTCTCAATTAATCTCCACTGTTTACCACTTTACAATTACTTTCCTAGCTTATTCTTAATATTTATAAGTCTATTGTGTGCCCACGCTCCCTTTGGATTCGATTCCCCAAGTATTACAACTTATCCTCTTATTTGAGAGAGTAAAGTTTCTCATAGTGTAATTTGAGTGATATTAGATATCAGTCGTTGATGCCTGGATATTAGCACGGAATATGGATCATAAGGTAGGAGTTGCCTTTACACCATGATGACCGCATGGTCTTCCTGCCGCAGTTGATGGTTCTTGTTTCTGAAGTTGTCTTCTTGAGTCTGAGTTGTATCACCATAAAAAATGTTTGGATTTATAGCTGCTTCCTTCAGTGGGGATTGCCAACGTACCCTTTAGTGGGGGATCAAGTTAGTTGTAGTTCATATAATTGATTGTGTGTAGCCTAGATGGGCATGTGGCCTTGTGAGCATGTAGCTATCTAGTTGATAGAAGTCATCTTGTTTAGAGGGCACATGGTCAGATCAGATGGTAGACTAGTCGATCTGCTAGTGAGCATGGAGTATTAATGCCCATGGCTACGAGATTGAGGCTTGAGTTGGTAAGTAGACTGGTAGACGTGAAAAAATGAGCCTAGAACTTGGTCTGGTTGATTGTAATCACATTGATCATCTTGTCATAGGAATGTCGATGAAGATGGTCCCCTATGTATGAATTCTTGCCTTGGCGGCTGTCGAATGGAGGAGCTTTGGATTTTGACCCATTTGGACTAGTTGAGATCTTGTTATTAGGGTTAGGAACCCAATATTTATAGTAGAGGTTGTGCTTGTCTCTTATAATTAGGAAATATACCTATATCCTTATATAATAGAATATTTCCAATTTTCTTGGAGATAACCATATATATTAGAATACTTCTATTTTCCCTTTGATTTAAAGTGATTCGACCATATCCTGAGATATGTGAATATCCAGATTTATTTGGAAGGTTTCCTTTTTCTCAAGGCTGGAGGAATCATCTGACCCAAAACCCGAAACCTAGAAGCCAGAAGCTGGAATCTTGAACCAATAAATGGCGTCCTGATCTATCCTTGAGGTTATTCTTCTGGATATACGTTCCCCAACAGGAAGGCAACTACGAGGACGAAGATTTGAACCTCCCCACACAACCATTCAGAGGATCCAAATGATATCGAAAGAGAACCTCACTTATACCAAAGAAGAGATCACCAAGGTTCTGAATAGCTACTAGAATTTTCCTTCAAAAGGATTAAGCTGAGAGGGCGAAATTTCAAAGAAATCGCTAAGGTCAGTAACCAAAGAAAACCTTGGAGATTGATATCTCCCCCGGTCAATAGCTGGAAGCACACTATGAACTCCATTCTTTGATATCATCGTCTTTGATCAAAGAAGGAGGCCCACTGATATAGGCGTCCTAGAAGCATACGCCAGCGGCATTGGGTCTAAGAAATCGTTGTCAGGTCCAGCCAGGGGATCCGACGAGCTATCGTGGGGAAAAATAGCCTAATATTCATTGTTCTGAATTAAGAGTTCAGATTTCGATACAGGCGAACCAAGCTTTCTCTTCGATTTGACCCTATCGGCTGTCAACAAAGAAGAAGCCAGAGGAAGTTTTGACATAATTTTCTCCCTTGGTCAAGATACCGGAGGATAATAAATTAAATATCTGATCTATTATCCTAAGTACATCAGATAAAGAGATAACCTAATCGACTTTAGAAAGATAGAGTTTAAGGGATTACCTGATAAACAGAAAAATAGATGGAAGAGCGGGAGGGCTATCGGCCGCAAGTAAGGATATTGGGGATATGGGAAAATAAAGGAAGTATTTAAAGGAGAATGGCTGAAAGAGATGTTACCATCTTCTCAAGGAAGCCGCTCGAGCAAAAGCTTCGGATTTGAAAATTGAGAAATTAATTAGAATCATCACCATTTGGAAAGTTGGAGATATGATCTTCAAAAAAAAACATAAATGATTATTCTCTACAAAGAAGAAAGACAATCTTCGGAATAAAGATAGAATCAACCAACCACTTCCTACTTACAGACCAAGTCTCCTGCTTCCGGGAAAGAAACTAAAATCTCTTGCAACTATCTTTAACGATACATAATTCCCGATGACTAAAACTAGAGGATCAAGTACCCATTGAACTACCATGACGACCTCTTCATCTGATCAGGCCCTCTACCATTAGAATAAGAAGTCTAGATTCTACCAAGGCCATGTGCCATGAAAACAAACCCCAATATCCTTTGTATACGAGACTAAAATACCAAGGACCCATCCAAGAGTATAACTCCAGTGAGGTTCCTTAGATCCGACCATGAGTTATCCAGGCCGATCAGTCCGTTTTAAGGTTTTTATTTCTTATGTCAGATTCTAATTATTATGTGATCCATATGATAGAGTCAATATTCTAATATATTAGACTCAGTATGATAAGATAAACCGATTTCTTTATTTATGTGACAAGGATTCGATAAAAACTGGAGATTTTACTAATAAGCTATTACAATTGTTCAATCCTAACATCAGTCTATCTAACCACCCATCCATCTTTGGCTTTGAGTCTTCACGGATAAGTTATATGTGATAAATTTTACCTCTTTTTACCCATATATATATATATATATATTATGTTTTAGAGTCATTTATATGCATTTGGAGTTGCTTTAGAGTATTTACAGGTCTAGGTAAAAGTTGGACGAACTTTGAGCTTTGAAGAAGCTCTCCTGAAAACCGAAAGTCAGAAGCTGTTTTTATGACTTACCATCGATTGACGCCGTATCATGGTCATCGATTGATGGCGCAGCCGCCCAGATTTTTATGATGATTTGAAGAGATTACAAATCTTACCAGAAGTTATAATTTTTGCAAATTAAGTCAATGGCCACATTTTGCACTACCTATAGTGTTTTTATTAGTTTTCTAATCTTAAAAATTTTACAAACCTCTTTTGGAACAAGAAGACCATTGTTAATCCATAGAGAGAGAGAGAGAGAGAGAGAGAGAGAGAGAGAGAGAGAGAGAGATAGAGAGAGAGAGAGAGAGAGAGAGAGAGAGAGAGAGAGAATTGTAAAGAGAGATTTGCTTATCATCATAGAGAGGATCTTGAACTCCTTATTTCTTTACTCTATTTGTTATATGCAATTTATTAAGATTTTAATTATGTTTTTATAATCATGTCTGAGTAATTCAACTATTAGATTTAGGGTTCTTCAAGAGTAGTCTATGAATTGCTGATTATGTATTGCTATTAGGGATAATAAACTAGTTCTTCATCTAAGTTGTTGTTACTGCTAGGATTAAGACTAATAACTTAAACCTAGATCTTAGGATTGATTGGCACAAGTGAAAGCTTGGTAAATTACCTGAACCAAAACTTAGATGATCTACACTACTAGATGCATACGAGAGTTAATCTAAAAGGGTAGAGAACTTATCAAACCTTGTCCTGAATCTTTTTGAAGTAGCATCGATTGACGTTACATCGTGACCATCGATCGACGTTCTTGTAAGGATTAACAATCACGTACCCTGAGTTTGAGTTCACTACTATATTTAAATAAACCCCTGGTAAGTTACTTAGTTACATCCTCATCGTACCTGCGAATTCCATTAAGTCTAATTTATTTCCATTTGAAAAAACCTACGAACCAATCTTGCAATCACTTTACTGTTTATTAATATTTGTCTAGCTTTATTACAAGAATAATAAATCTATTGTGTAATCTTAGAGTCTCTGTGGATTTAATCCATAAATACTATCACTGAACTTCTTATTTCATAGAGTAATCAGTAGCTCTAAGGTAATTTGAGCACATATCAAATTTGGCGCCCTTGTTGAGGACTCTTTCCTATTACCATTAGATTTAGTTTAGAATATAGTCTAGACTTATATTTTTCTGTTGCTATTTAAATTTTTTCCTTTTCCTGATGACAGAGGTACCTTTGGAATAAAATATAGACTCTGGACAATAAGCGTCGATCGACACCATGACAAATGCCGCAAACGATGGAATTTCAGAACCGTCAGGCGACGCCTTTCCATCAGCATCGATCGACACCGATCAGCCAGAGGAAGGTAAGTCCGATTTTTCTGATTAAAATAATAAGGAATTGGTCCTAGAAGATCCATAGAGTCATGCATGCAACGAAATAAACGAACTCATTTATAACAAGGGTTAATCCCTAACCAAATTATAAAAAACATTAAATGAGATAAACACCAATTGCCAATTCAAGATTTCTTAAATCCTAGCTGGACCAATTCCAAGAGGTCCGCAATAAGACTTCCAAGAAATCCCGGTACAAAGGTCTTGGATCTCGATCCCGATTTTATCGTCCTGGTATGCGAGGATCCTTTCAGTGGATCCCCTACTGAGATCCCGAAGGATCACAATGAGAAGTTTGAAGACATGGTGAATGATGATCATAATTGCTTCGAAAGTTTTCCTTTCTCCCTCGAGGGGGACGCTAGGAGGTGGTTGGATCAATTACCTCCATTATCTCTGACTTGATGGAAAGACGTTAGGAGAGCTTTCATCAACCATTTCTTCGTTGAAGGAAGACACTGGGAAGCAAAAAGAAAAATATATACTTTCACTCAAGGAATTCACAAACCTTTCAAAAAGTCTTGGACAAGGTTTAAAGAGTACCATCAAGAATGTCGACAACCCCAACTCATCAACACCTTCTATAGATGGTTGAAACTAAATTATCAAACCACACTCGACATGGCCAGCGAAGAAATTTCAGTACTAGAACCCCAAAGATTCCAAATATTAATCAAAGACATAGCTTTAGGGAAAACCTTCCAGAGATTCAACACTGAAGGGACTGAAAAAATAAAATCCAGAGAGGAGAGACTCTTAATTGAAGTTAAAACTGCTTTAGCATCAGTAGCTGCTCTTCTAGGTAGACGGGATCGATCTCAGGCATATGTCAAAAATGAAGAAACCCCTCTCAATCAAGAATTCACCAATGTGATGAGCCTCGAGGACCAGCCACTCATACTTAATAGTAGTAGCTTCACTAGCAACTACGACTTAACTGTACAAACGCGAGAAAGGAGTGTGAAGTCGAAAATGAATCAAGTTTTTACAGGAAATCATAAGGTCGCCGCCGATGTCAACAAGAAATTAGATTTAATATACTCATAATTAATGGAGAAATTCCAAATGAGTGAAAAAATCAAGAGGATTGATGTCCAAGTTGCGCACAACGCTGCATCTATAAGGAGAGAAGAAGAATTTCTTCCCGGAAGGACTAACGCTATTCGTTGACGGCAAACCAGAGCCATTATGTTGGGAAGCAGAAAACAACTTAATCAAAGAATGAAGGAAGGCATTACAATGGATGAATTCATGGAAGTCACACGATACGGGAAAGAAGACCCGCAACCAATATCACTTGAGACTGAAGATGACGTTTACCAGAAACATAGGAATCTGACCAAGCTGAAGGATTAGAAGAATCACCAGTTAACTTAAGTGATGGTGAGACCGAATTGCGAACTGATAAAAACCTCGATCGATGCCCTAAACGGAACATTGATTGACGACCCATCCCTGCCGATCCTGAGTTGTCAAAATCTGCCAAACCAGCGAAAACTAGAGTCTACCAGGTTGTAACCCCTTTCCCCCAAAATAAAACGAAAGCGAAGCGAGAACTAGACAGATCCATATGCAAGAAAGCATTTGATAAAGTAATCATCGAAATGCCACCTAGCGATGCCATGAATATTTCGCCACCAATAAAGAAAATAAGTCAAAGATGCGATATCGCTGGGTTTTCAAACAAATGAGAACAGCGTCATGATGGTTTATGAAGAAGTAAGTTCTGTTATCCGTGGAAAACTCTGATTATACTTCTGGAACATGAAAGTTTTTTTCTAGATTGCAAGATCCACAATGAAAGATTCCCGAGATATCTTTGTGACTTAGGCTCTAGTGTGAATCTAATGTCTTATTCCATAGCAGTTGCCCTCAGGTTCAATAAGTTCAAATTCACTAGGATAAACCCTCGTTTTAGATAATAGATCCACTAGGATTCTGAAGGTATCCTTGAACACATGCCTATACAAATAAACGAATGTCATATACCTACAGACTTTATCGTGTTAAAATATGGACATAAGCCAAAAGACCCCCTTATACTAGGTCGACCATTCCTCGCCATAGCCTGAGCAATAATTGATGTCAGAGAAGGATGTATATGTCTAAGTATAAGAAATCTACCAATGGTTTTCGACATGGAGAAAGTATCAAGAAACCATTGATCGATGGTCATGCCAACTATGCAGATCACCTCTCAGAAATAGCCGAAAGAATTGTTTATGGAGATGTGTTCTGATGACCCCTCAGCCATAGCTCTTACTGACCCTGGAGGAGACGTCTTCGCATTGGATGACCGATCGGATGAATGCGCGAGATTAATAAACGCAAGAAAGGAAGTAATGAATGTCGACATCATTGATAACGATTGTTCATTAACCGTCGATCGATACCCAAAGGCAACTATCGATCGACACCATTCTGCATCAGATGACTGGACTTCAGAAATAGCCCCCAAAATCGAGAAAAAAAATTTCCAGCTGGACTTAAATACGCTTTCCTCTATGAAAATTCTTATCCTACTATTGTCAACGCCAACTTGAGTGTTGGGGAACTTGCTCTATTGCTGAGTAGGCTGTGGAAATATTGCAGGGCTATTGGATTCTCCCTCGAGGACATTCCAGGAATTTTGACAGACTTATGTATGCATAGGATACACCTGAATAACGAATCTAAATCATATATTGGATTCTCGACTTTGGTGCTGGAAGTATCCATTTTCAATGCAGCTGGACATACGCATCATCCAACATTCCATTAAACCTTGCTGTGATCCTCTGTTGATATTCGAAGATACTTTCAATAAATGATTCTATGTTGTCTTCTTGAGCTGCTGCAGTCAAAGTCTAATAGTATGAAGCACCATAGTTCCTGCAGTTTCTCTAGAAAGGTCTCTGGAAATGAAGGTTCTGATTATAACCAGGAAAGTTCAGTCTGCCTGTGAAACTGCTTCATTGTTGAATATCAAGCCGTTGATTGTCAAATTCAGAATCTTCGTGTTGTTCCATAGGAACCATCCTATTTGCAGATTGAACTTGCCTCCTGAATGCAGGTGGTCGAGTACCAGACCTGTTAAGACAGAAAAGACCAGGTATGTCGAAGCCTCCAAGACTTTCTATCTCTGCATTTTCAGCCATACTGATTGCATTGGGGATTACAGCTTCCTGTGCATAATTAAGTTGGCATATTCGGTTGCGCACATGGCCCTCTACATCTTGATAAACCCCATGCCCATCCTCTATCATGACCATTGGTGTACACATTTGTGCTTCTCAGCTGATGGTGTCGACCGATGCTACTTGAGCTCGAAGAGTGTCGATCGACACTGGAGGTCGACTGATGTCGTTCGACACTCGTGGGGTGTTGATCGAAAATGATGCATAAAGTGAACCCTCGCGTCTCATATTAATTGCAGATGATACAAGTGTGGGATCCTTACTAATCTCAATGTAGGACATGATTTCCCTTCCCTTAGACATACAAACACGTTCAATGAAGACGTTATTGTCAGCGAACGTCTGAGAAAACTTGTTTGTTTGCATATCACAGACTGCTCCTACTGTTGCCATAGAAACTCTTCCAAGGAGCAAAGAAGTACTCCAATCTATGTGGATGTCCATAATATGACAGTCTACGGGGTAGACAACATCTCCAGTCTCAACCTCCAGATTCCTGATTATCCCTCCTGAATCTATTCTGGAGCAGTCTACAAAGGTGAAGGTATAAGAGGGTGGTTCCATTTTGAACCCTAACAACTCAGTCATTTCTATAGGAATGAGGCTAACTGAAGAACCAGTATCATAAATCACTTGGATAGTAATGATCGTCCACTGTACATGAAACATAACTTCTCTAGATCGTTTTTCTTTTCCATTCTCTTGATTTTCCTCATCGTCCCTCTAACAGTGTGGAACAACAACATGATATCCTCATTGGTTTCTTGACTCTCCCAGAACAACATCCCAAGCCTGTACTTATAGAAAGCATCATGAAAAAAATCATCCATGGGGATTCTCTTTACCCTTTTGGCAAAGGCATCAAGGTCTATCTTATTAGCCTCTCTTCTCAGATGTTCGGGAGTCTTGTCCCTCCTTCTCTGTCCAACTGGGACCTTTCCCTCAGGATCCTGCTAATAGATGATAGGCTCAGGTCCGTCCCCCTCTGGACAGTATTGAGCGATGCTAGTGCGGTGTTGCACGACGTTAGCTTCTTGCAACGTCAGGTCTACAGAAGGGTGTCAACTGACACTCAAGGTGTGTCATTTGACACTGTTAGCTGGTGTTGAGTGGTCGGTAGATGGGCATTCGACACCAATGACTGCTGTCAGAAGACACAAAACTTTCTACCTCAAAATCAGATTCCTCCAGTTTCTCATGCTTCACCACTTTCGAAAAATCATCTTCAATATGGTATTGATGTGGTGCCTCTGACCAACTTCATCTTTTCCCATCATTACAGCCACTTGCCTCTTCACTGCTTCTGCAGTTTGTACAACCAAAGTGTCTAGCTTCTTCACTTGAGTGTTCAAAGCTTCAAATATTCCACTTAGCTCATTGTAGACAACATATATCTTCCCATCGAGATCGACTGTTATCTTCTGCTGGCCTTCTAGATTTACATTACGATGGACTTTAATTTGCTTCTTGAGTTGAAGGAGTAGGATTATGGTACGAAGAAGAACCATAGATTTTTGTAAAGTTTTTGTTGCTGTAAGTCTGAAAAGGCTTCTGGAACTGAGAGTTCTGGCTGTAGTTAGAGGTGTTTTGAGTTCCTATGAGCCACTACTCTAACAAATGCCATTGAAGTTGATGCTTCACTGCCGATTGCCAAATCTCTTTCCCTGAAACTCAGTCCCACTTATATAGTTCACATCCTTTTCTTCTTCTTTCTTGTCAGTAGGTGACATGAGGGTTTTTATGTATTTCAATGCAAACTCAATCAAATTAACCCTACGACTACTCTTGGCAAGAGAGGTCAAATTGTAGTATTTAGGGATCGAATCCAAAAGGATCATGGGCACACAGTAAACTCAATACAATCGCGATTAAGCTAGGTAAATAGATTAATAAGCCGTAAATAACATATAGCAGACAATTGATTGATTGGTAAGTAAACAATAATAATAAATAGCTATATCTAGGGTTTCATGCAAGTTGATTATAGAGTAAAAGCTAAGGGTATTAATCATAGAACTCGATATCTAATGTAAAAAACGACCAGATCTCACTGCTAGTCTAATCTATTGATTAAGTCCGATATCTCATCTCTCGCTTGTTGACACGGAATGACCGTCGATCGATTGAAATGATCCTGCGTCGATCAATTGCAATGATCCTGCGTTAATCGATGGTCTCTTGAGTCAAACTTTATGACCTAATTCGATAAGTTCACTAAACTAACTAAATCAAGTCTCATTTGTTTCTAGCAACCTAGGTCAAGTGGATTAATTCTGGTAGTAGACCATGCTCTCTCTTGTGCCTAATTATCCTATGATCAGGGTTCTAGTTAGCTTCTCTAGATTACAAGCAATAAACACAATTTTATTGATAGATCTAATAATCACCCTAACAATTCAATTGTTTGGCTAATCCATCAATACCATTAATAAACCCTAAACCTAACAAGAGCTCTACTCAAACATGATCTTTGTCACGGAAATCATAGATGGATAAAATAAATATAATATAAAAACCAAAGGAGTTCCAGGAGGAATCAGAAGGAATATAATATAAAACCAATGGCATAGAAACACATAAATAGGGTTTTAAGTTGTGCAAGGGAATTATTGTAATTTGTGGTGGCTTATGGGCTTTAGTCGGTCTTGAAACAAGCCGGGCCTGTCTTCTAGGATCACTTTCGATCGACATTAAGGCTGCACCGTCGATCAACTCTCATTCATCTCTAGACAACTTCCTCTCGCAAGGCACACATACCACTCTACAGTAAAACATGCATAACTTTGGCTGTAGGATCCTGATTGACCTCAAAACGGTGGCATTGGAAAGATAACTCAAAATAAATATTCTTTCAAAATATCAGCTCAATCTAAACGTGGGAAGGTTTCCAGACATAGATAAATATATGACGCATCTGCGCAGTTCTTCATATCTAAAAGCTCCAGAATCACCAAAGTTCTCGAGAACGTACCTGAACCTGAAAATACTCTAAAAATACTTTGAACACATATAATACACTCTAAATAGGGCTGATATCATGGAACAATAGTGGTAAATATCAAGCCCTATCAACTCCCCCAGACTTAACCATTTACTTGTCCTCAAGCAAACAAGGCAGCATATGAAAGAGGTTTGAAAAGCGAGGACTCACATAATGTCTAAGTATAACTGTCACCCTACTTTTTTACAACCACATACTATCAAGTCAATTACATAGAAACTTTATATAGCCTATCCTAGTATTGCAACCAATTCCATTGTACCAACAAGTAGCAAATACTAGTCTGACTCACCCCTCTACTGATTTCATTTCCTTGCATAAAATAAAAGTGTAGGCTTTACCCTCGGAGTATCAGTCAAAGGACACATGGACTCGTACCCCTGCAATTCTGGAGAACCAGGTACAAAGTCTTCTCTGATCTCTTTTTCCCTTCTTTTCTCTCTTCTCTGAATCTTTTTAGATCTCAAATCCAATGATCAATGTTGTTTAACACAAACATTATGCTATCTTCTTTTTGATTTTCTTCTTCTTCTTTTTTTTTTTTTTTTCTTTTCTCTTTTGCTTTTTGGGCAAAGTTGTACGCGAATAGTGGGGTTATCGGTAATGTACCTTACCCTCGCTTCCAACAATCTGTGATCATTCCTCTGAATTAGAATAGTGGGGTCATCGGTAATGTACATACCCCTCTGCATCTCGGGAAATCATCTCAATCTTTTAAGCTTTTAGGTAGATGCTGAAGAGAGAGAGAGGGAGAGAGAGAAGGGAACAAGAGGTGCAATGACTTGTACATACATACTTGTAGAAGGAATCCGATCCAGTGTTGGAAATCAGCTTTGGGTTCCTTCAAACTTTCTAAGCAAGTGTGATATAGCGGCAAGATGATCCACTTTGGTATCTCTAGTAATCTCTACAAAGAACCTTCTAAGAATGGTGCTAAAATATGGTTAGTCAATAATAAATCTTGATCATAGTCCCCTCTTGACTCAATATATCTTTTTGAAAACATAAATATATATATAGTAAATAAGACTCAAAAAAAAATCAAATAGCATCAGAGAACCTCCCCCAGACTTAAATTACACTGTCCCTAGTGTAATCCGTCCCGAGTGGTTAGGAAAAACCAAATCATAAGTAAGTAGCATAAGAGAGAAACTCGATACCAGACTCTGGTAAAAGAGTATCGATCAATGTCACGATGTTGATATCAACCAATGATCATGTTCCATGGTAGATCAATGTTGATTCTTCAAAATCGATCGATGGTACACTTATAAGTTTCTACTCCTTTTTTTAGAATAAGTATAGAAAATAAAACTCAAAATAGAACACAATATCAGTAAAACTCCTCCAGACTTAAACAACACACTAGTTTTATACAATCTGAGATTGGTGAAGAAAATTAATCATAAAGACAAAATTTGACAAATAAAAACGATATACCTGCTCGATGATGGTGACCCTCGACCGACCCAGTTATGTGGCGATCGATCGATACTCGGGTTGCTCTGTCAATCGACAATGATCAAGCGTCGGTCGATGCTCTGTGCAGACTATCTTCCTCGAATCTTTTTTTTTTTGAAAACCTGTAATAATAAAATAAAATCTAAATTAGACTAATATAATTAAAAACTAATTGGAAACTTACTAAACAGTGGGTTGCCTCTCACTCAGCGCTTCTTTATAGTCTTTAGGTTGATGTTTTGGAGTTCTGATTCAGTTATGATAAGATTCGGAACTTGCTGCAAAAAAATTCCCAATGTCTAATGTCTTCAGCTTCATCACCCTTTCTGTGAAAGCCTCCATAAAATCTTCTCTTTTGTCTATCATCTCAGCAATAAGGAGTGCTCGAAGCTTTGCAAATGGCTGCGTGAAGCATCTGCTGTGCACTCTGTTCTTCCTGACACCATCTGAGAAGTGGGGAATCAATGATAACCGAGGACGTTTCTTGATCCTTTTTCTCTTCTTCCAATTCCTCCTCTACTTTCCCCCAGACTTGTTTGATCTCGTGGTGCCTCCATCAAAAAGATTACAAAACACATCAAACTCATTCTGCTCTGATCCGTGATGAGTGTCGATGGAACCTCTAGTGTTGATATCGATCACCATCGATCGATGCTCCAATTGTGGCGTAGATCGATTCACTAATGATGGTGTCGATCGATGCTGCGACCGTTGGTCCTTGGTCAACGTCACCTTCATATCTCAATCTTTTCTGAGAAACAATTGTATGATGAGGATCACCAAATACCTCAACGTAGATATCCACATGCAAACTTCCATCTGGTGGAATAGGAAATTCAACCTCAAAAACAGCACTGGAAAACACAAATTTCACAGGGTCATGTACCAACTTCCCTATTTTGTGAAACCAGCAGCATCTTCTGTGCAGATAAGTGGTCGTAGATGCTCTGGGACAGCAAGGTTTGAGGTCTCGCTTACCGTTGATCTCTTTTTCTCGACCTGCTGCAGCTTCATCGAGAAATTCATAAAGGAATGCTCTTTCAATATCATCCCAGTGGGACAGAGATCGTGGTTCCAGTCGACTAAACCAGCTAAATGCATTCCCATAGATAGAATAGGTGATGATCTTGCAGGGAATTTGGTATTCAGACACTTCATTCTGCTCGCTCCTTGAGACTTGATCCACAAGTTCTTCGATGTGTTCCTTCGGATCTTCATGAGGCAAACCCTAAAAGAGTTATGAGCTGCCCAATCATACCATTCACGGCTCATCTGGAAGACATTTATCTCAGAAACAGCAATTACATCATGTATCACAGCACCCTGTGCATTAATCAATTGTCTTGTACTGCTGCGAAGGCGACCTTCTTTGTCTCGTAAGATCCCATACACATCAGCTTCAAGTATCAGCACTTCAACATTCTCTGTCTTCCTACAAGTAGTATCGATCAACGGCGATGTGTTGGTGTCGATTGATTTCATGATGTTAGTATTGGTAGACGGTGAAGTATTTATGTCAATTGATGCTTGCTTCTCTTTGCTAGCGATCACTGCTTGGAAGGTGTCGACTGCCCTCGTAGACTTATGGATCGTGCGCGCATCAGCAGGTTCCTTTTTTGAAGAACCCAAAAATCCTCTCCTGATTGGTTCCTGGTACTAATATGTATGTACCTGAAACACAAGAAAAAAATTATATAGGTAACTAATATAGAAAAATACCTAGACTAAATCAGAAAAATTGAGTCTAATGGCGAATTCTCGCTACCCCCGCAACGGCGCCAAATTTGACAGGAGGGTTTTCATGTATTTCAATAGAAACTCTATCAAATTAACCCTAAGAACTAATCTTTCCAAGAGAGGTCAATTGTAGTATCTAGGGATCGAATCCACATGGAGCAAGGGCACACAATAAACTCAATACAGTCGCGATTAAGCTAGGCAAATAGATTAATAAGGAATAAATAAACTATAGCAGATAATTGATTGATTGGTAAGTAAACAATAATAGTAAATAGCTAGATCTAGGGTTTCAGGCAAGTGGATTATAGAGGATAGAAGCTAAGGGTATTAATCAGAGATATCAGTATCTAATGTAAAAGACGCCCAGTGATAGGGCCTGATATTTATCACTATTGTGCCTTGACATTAGCCCTATTTAGAGTCTTTATATGTTTTTGGAATATGTTTTAGAGTATTTTCAGGTTCAGGTACATTCTGGAGAATTTTGATGATTTTGGAGCTTTTAGAGATGCAGAACTGCGAAGATGCGTCAGATATTTAGCAATGGATGGAGACGTTCCCACGGAGCGATTGAGCTTATAATTTAACAGAAGATATATCTTTGCGTTAGTTTTCCAATGCCACCGGTTTGAGATCCATCGAATGGTTAGATCTAAAGCTATGCCTGATTTACTAAAGAGTGGTCTGTCTGCCTCGCGAGAGGAAGCTCTCGAGAAGATGAATAAATGTCGCTCGATGGCACAGCCTTGGTGTCGATCAATGGTGATCCCAGAAGACAGGACCGAATTTTTTTATGGCCGTCTTAAGCCCA
>CAJHQP010010167.1:0-19608 GCA_905132765.1 Moricandia arvensis
GTTTGTAATTCTGATCCTTAACTCTGTTTCAGGAACACTGAAGAGACTCCACCTGAAACTAGACACACCTTTCAGGAGGTCCACCTCGCTTCCAGTACCCGCGTAACGACTTCTTTATTTTACTTTTCTTTCTTTGTTGATACGACAAACTTAGACAACCATGTCTAACTCCTTGTCTTTGACCTTGCAAGGTGATCAACATCTATCTTACATCGTTACCCGGAGTCGTGCCTTCTTCAAAACAAATTCACCAGCTCAGAACAAAGTCTGAACTTCGGACCAGGTAACACTTTAGTCAAGAAATCAGCTGGGTTTTTGCTTGTATGGATTTTGTGTAGAACAATATCACCCTGGGCAACAATATCACGGATGAAGTGATATTTGTTTGCAATATGTTTAGTCCTTTCGTGAAAAAATGTGTTCGTTGATAGAGCTAAGGCGCTTTGTGAATCACAGTGAATTTTAACACTTCCTGTTTGTAACCCCAACTCTTCCCAAATACCCTTTAACCAAACTGCTTCCTTGGTCGCTGAAGAGAGTGCCATATACTCTGCTTCAGTGGTCGACAAAGCAACAACAGACTGTAAATTTGACCTCCATGACACAATATTACCCCATACTTTGAAAACATACCCAGTAACTGAACGTCTCCTATCCAAATCAGCTGAATAATCTAAATCTGAAAAACCTTCAATAACACACACTGATCCTTTAACAAAAGTTAAGCACGTCTTTGACTCACCTCTTAAGTATCTAAGAATCTACTTAACTGCCATCCAGTGATCCATGCCTGGTTTTGACATGAATCTACTCACAACCCCCACTGCGTGAGCTAAGTCCGGTCGGGAGCCTATCATGGCATACATTAGGCTCCCACAGCACTTGCGTAGGGTACTTCATCCATTCTTGTTTCCTATTCTAATGCCTCTTCCTTCGTTAGACTCTTCAACCTTAATTGAGTCGACAATGGGGTGGTCACAGGCTTAGAATTCTCCATCCCAAAACTCTTAAGCACTTTCTCAATATAAGTTTCCTGAGACAAGACCAACTTTTCTTTCGCTCTGTCACGAATTATATCCATTCCAAGAATTCTTCAAGCTCTTCCCAAGTCTTTCATTTCAAATTCTCTGCTCAGATTATCCTTAACCCTCTAAATCTCAGCTTTATCCCCTGAAGCAATTAGCATATCATCAACGTACAACAGTAATAGTATTTCTTGGCTGGTATTAACATTTCTCATGTACACACACGAATCATATCCACTCTTCTGAAATTTCTCTTCCTTCATGAAACTGTCAAACCTAAGATTCCACTGTCTTGGAGATTTCTTTAACCCGTACAGAGATTTCCTTAAGAGACACACCTTGTTCTCATCTCCTGGCTTCACATATACCTCTGGTTCTTCCATTAAGATTCTTTCTTCAAGATTTCCATGTAAGAAAGCTGTTTTGACATACAACTGCTCTAACTCATAGTCTTTGTTAACCACAATTGAGAGCATTAGCCTGATAGAGACATGCTTAACAACTGGTGAGAATATCTCATTATAATCAATGCCTTCTTTCTGTGAGAACCCTTTCGCAACCAACCTTGCTTTATATCTTTTGTCTTCTACTCCGGGAATCCCTGGTTTCAGCTTAAAGATCCACTTGCATCCCATAGCTTTCTGATCTTTAGGTCTTTCAACTAGATCCCAAGTGTGACTTCTTTTAAGAGAATCCATTTCATCATCAGCTGCATTGTTCTAGTACTTACTATCCTTGCTTCTTCTAGCTTCTAGTATGGAATTAGGTTCCTCAATTTCAATATCATCTGCCCCGGATAAAGCATACACAACAAGATTTGATCTTCATACCTAGATGGCGGCTTCACGTTCTGTCTCCGAGTTCTATCTCTAGCAAGCATGTAGTTATCAATAGAGCCTGTAGGTTCAGCCTCTTTTGTAAAAGTTAAGCCCTCAGTTTCATCCTCACTCTCTGATTCATCTGATGCTTCCTGATCATATAAACTTCCTCCGGCGCCTGAAGCTTCTCCATGTTCATATCATGTACTACTAGGTCCACGAATCAGATTTGGACTGAATGAAACCCTTTTCCTTGTTCTCTTCTTCTGCTCTTCTGAGTCCAGCGAGTTTTCCCCTTTCTCACTTTCTTGTGGTATCAAGGTATCCTTGTATACCTCATCTTCCCTGAACACAACATTCCTACTCGTAGTGCATTTCAACTCTTCAGGAATCCACACTCTGTACCCCTTTACACCAAACAGATAACCTAAGAATATTCCTTTAACAGCTCTGGGGCTTGTCTTGTTTTGAGTTACATGAACATAAGCAGTGCAACCAAACCTCCTCGAATTTGATAAGTCAGGCTTGTTCCCGGACCATACTTCCTCTGGGAGTTTGACTTCTAAGGTAGAACTTGGTGTCTTGTTTATCAAATAAACTGCAGTTGAAGTAGCTTCAGCCCAAAACTCTTGTCCTAAGCCTGTCTCAGCTAGCATACTTATGACTTTGTCCATGATCGTATGATTCATTCTTTCCGATACCCCATTTTGCTGAGGTGTATAACTGCACGTTCGGTGCCTCTTAATTCGCCTTTCTACACAGCTCGTCAAACTGATTGTTACAGTATTCCAAGCCATTATCAGTCCTGAGACACTTAATCTTCTTTTCAGTATGACTCTCAACTGCTTCTTTCCATTCTTTAAACTTGCCAAACGCCTCATCTTTAGTTCTCAAGAAATAAACCCAAACCTTTTTGGAGTAATCGTCTATGAAGCTGATGAAGTATTTACATCCACCAAGACTTTCTGGTGTAGAAGGAGAACCCCACAAATCTGAGTGTACATACTCTAAGATTTCCTTGGTAGTGTGTTTTGCAGTAGGGAAACTTTGTTTATGAGATTTTCCCAGCACACATCCTTCACAAAATTTCAAACTTCCCACTTCCTTACTCGGAATGTAACCAGCTTTTACCAGTATCTCCATGTTTTTGAAACTCATATGCCCTAGTCTTGAGTGCCATATTTTAGTCTTTGAACTAAGATCTTCACTTACATGAACTTCTCCACGAGATACTTGGCCTTGTAGGTAATACAATCCGTTTTCATACCTTCCAGTGATCACCTTCTGTCCATCTTTGTAGACAGTTACAGTAAAGTCTTCTCCTTCATATTTGCATCCAGATTTTTCTAACATCCCCTAGGAGATTAAGTTCCTACTCATTTCTGGCATATAACGTACATCTTTCAAGATTATCACTGATCCATCCTCATTTGTGATCCTTATCTTGCCAATGCCTTTAACTTCACATTGAGTGTTATTTGCCATTAGAACTTTGCCCCCATCTCCTTCATGTAGATCAAATAAGACTTCCTTGTCTGGATTAATATGGAAAGTGCACCTGAAATCAAGAACCCAATCTTTCTTTGAATCATATGTGCTTGCCGTTAGGACCAGAGATTGTTTCACTTCTCTTACACTATTAGCAGCTTGTTCATTAGTAACCCTTTGTCCTCTGTTTGGACATTCACGTTTCCAGTGACCCTCTTTACCACAAACAAAACATGCTCCTTTCTTAGTCTTAGAGAATCTACCTCTAGATTGTGATATGTTTCCTCGGCTCTTTGATCTGTAGAACTTCTTACCGTTGTTTCCATTTTCTGGCCTTTTTGTTGTTCTTCCTCTTTACTCAACATATAAGCCTTCTGAATTTGTTTTCCTTCTGTTCAATAACCCTTTTTGTTTAAGTTCAGCTTCTTTTGAATATGCAAAGGTAACAACTTCAGATACAGTAAGAGTGTCTCTTCCAGAACCATATTGGAGTGTATGAACCAGAGGTTCATAAGCAGCAGGAAGACCAGAGAGCAACTGAATGGCTTGATCTTCATCCGAGATGGTAACTTTTAAACTCTCCAAATCAGCTATGAGTTTCAAGAACACATCCACATTTTCTTCGATTAACTTATCTTCTTCCATTTTGTAACAGGAGAATTGCTTCTTCAGATATATCCTATTCGGAAGTGACTTTAGCTGATATAGCTTTTCAAGTGACTTCCACATGCCAAGAGCAGTTTGCTCGTGCATTACCTTTCTCAGAATAGAGTCACTCAGGCAAGTGCCTTGTAAGCTTCTCACTCTCAGGTCCTTTTCAGCTTTCTTTAAGTCGACAATTGGATCCTCACCTTCTGCTTGTTTTTCTGAGGTGGAGTAGATAGTGAATCCATCCACGATAACCGCGAGCAGTCCTTGGATCTCAAGTTGTCCCATCATCTTGAACTTCCGCATACCAAAGTCTCCCTTACCATCAAATTTCTCCATATCAAACCTCCCGAGAGTAGGTTCCATCTTGGACCTATGAGAGATGTTAACAACAAATGTGCAGCCACAAACAACAAGCAGTAGCAAGACTAACCAGCAGCAAACGAATCCAAACCAACTAGAGACACAGATAAGATCTCTCTCTTCCTCCTCTAACCTGAGAGCTCTGATACCACTTGTTGAGTTTTAGATCTAAATCGAATGTCACTTTGTTTATGGTTTTGATCTCGTTTGATATGTTTTCTTTGATCTAGGTTTGATCTATCCTTATCAAGCAACACACAACAAGCTTTTGTTTACCCGGTGTTCGAGATTCTACTCACCGGGGAGAGAAATGGAATCCCTCAACTTCTCCACTATAGATCGTGATCACATGAACAAGATAACACATACAAGAATGTGAATAAGAGGTGATTACTTGCTTAACAAGTTATGAGCTCACTTATCACTTGTCAGGTGAAATCGGAAAGCTGCTGCCGGAATGGTATAACCACCGTGTACCGCTTTTGCAGCTCCGTCGAGTATCACCACCGCGATCTTGAGCTAAGTCACCTTCTCCTCCTTGTTCTCTCTTGATCTCGATCTCTCTGCTTCACTCTCTCTCTCTTGATGGTGAAGCTTACGGTTACACTTAACAAACCTTATCCGTTTGACAATGAAACATTCCGTTTCATTATTCTCTTGGTTTGGGCTGAGACTTGGGCTTGTTCTTTCCTGGTTTCGATCAATCATGGGCCACAATAAGAAGCCCATTTGTGAGTTTGGCTGAACCGTAACCCACAATCCTCAAGATCATAACGGAAAAATCATTGTTTTTAATCCCTCAAGTGTGAAAAGAAAAAACATATGGTTCATACCTTCACACACTCATTCTTATACCACTTGACTTGCTTATACTGCATACCTATACGACTAAACTGAAGAGATCTTGAATAGACAAAAGAGCTGGCTACAACCATCTTCTCATGTAGGGGACGCCAAGAAAAGAAGTGTGCTAACACAGTGACACCATTACTAAGTTGTAGTTTATCATGCTGTTTTTAAACTGCATTCCAGTTTTGGCTAAGGCCAATTGTAGGACAGTATGTATTATCAGTCTGAGTTTTTATTCACATAATCTCCATTTCAGTTGCTATTTTTTTTCTGCCTGAATAAATATAACACAAAAATCTTTACAACCTTATGAAGACAACCAAAGTAAACTGAAAAATGTTATTTCTCGTGTGTAATTAGAACATCCAATACGTTCTCTACTTGGATGAATTTGCAGAGATCTTATAAGCAGATCTCTTGATGGATTCGATTCTTTGTAACCTAATCTGTTCTCTGAACTTTGCAATGAACTCATCAGCCTTCTTGTCCACGTCACTGATGTTCCCACAATTTCCTTCTTCTTCTATCTTCTTCTCCTCGATCTCATTATGCTCACCTTCTTCGTGGATTTCATTTTCTTTGATCATATCTTCTTTATCCTCGGGTTCTTCAGTTGCCTTGCTCCCCACAAAACTTCTTCCATCATTCTTGTTCATGTCCTCTCTGATATGTTCTTTCGTCTCGGCGATTGGATCAGACCAACAGACATTCTTAGGAGAGTTTCTTGCCGCAGAACGGTCATCGAGTTTTATCTTTTGCTCTGATGTTTTTCTCCGTTCGCTGCTTCCTCTGAGTTTGGTCAGAGGTGGTGGTGGAGGAGGAGGCTGTGGAGGAGGATGAAACTCACCCACTGTGAGTTTCTTCTTCTGTACTGATTCTCTGTAACTTCGGGGAGGATAATCCTTTCTTGGAGCCGAGTTATAAAAGGCCGGCAACGGCGGCGGTGGCGGAGGAGGAGGAGGTGATGGTGATGGGTGAAACTCCTTCTTCCTCACGTTTTCCTCAGCCGGAGTCTTGATCAACGGCTGTGATTGAGTCTCCATTGATGATGACGATGATCTTGACCTCCACGGAATGGGAGAAGGAAGGGCATCACTGTTATCATCAACGAGAGTCTTTAGGAGCTGTCTCTTTGATCTCACTCTCTCCCATCTGCCGGAGCCATCAGACACACGAGGGTAGTTCAAGCTTCGAACAGGCAAAAGCAGAGGCTTTTCTCTGAAACGACTCTCGTGGTGTTTAGAAAGAAGAGTCTCTGGACTTTTCATGTTCCTCCAAGTCTGAACCTTACGTTGGTGGTCGCCGGAGGAATCATCGGATCCACTCTCGTGATCCACGTTAAAAACAGAGGATACTTCAAGAATCTTAGCCACGTAGGCGTTGTTATGATCAGGTTTGTGATCGTTATGACTTGACCCTCCTCCTCCTCCTCCGTCGTAGTTCCGGCGGCTGAAAAGGCCGTAGGAGACAGCGATGCCCACGAAAATTAAGTGGAGAAGCTCGAGGAGTCTGGTTTGGTTAGCGAGCTCCGGCGTCTGAGAAAGGAAGGCAGGTACGATGGAACAGAACACGGCGAGGATTAGGGCTTTGAAGAGGAAACGAGAGTAGAACTTTCTAGGGTTTTGATCTTCTTTATTACCCAATTGGATTGGTTTCTTCGAGCTTCTTGTTTCCACCATTGGAGAGAAAGTGAGTGTTTGTAAAGATTCTTTTTAGTTTGGTGGTGAAAAAATGATTTGAAAAGAAGAGAGAAAACAAGTTAGTGGAAATGCTAAGACTTCGAGGTTAAGTTCTGTTTTGTTTTTGCTACGTAAGAAGGAAGAGAACAAAATCTGAAATCCAAGTTGATGTGTGAATGCACTCCCAACTTTATTTTGTTGGTTTCTGATACTATTCTAACGTTATTTCTGATGACTGACAGCGATTGGAGAATGGCTACTTAAAACTGTGTAGAAGAAAGTTTCAAAAAAAAAAAAAAAACTGTGTAGAAGATCCAAATGTTAATTACATTTGTTTGTAGTTTAGTTATATAATATTTATCAATGTTCAAAAAAACCGCTATGTTGTAAATAGAACTATTTGTATAGGACTAGCGATTTTGCGAATTATTTGAAGCTTAGATGGCGAGTTTTAGGCATTCATGGATTATTGACTTATTTTATATATTTTGAATATCTTAAGATATATCTAAAAAGTTTTTGTCACCAAAATATCATTTGAAAAAATTGATCAGACTATACTTTATTAAAGAGTGTAAATATAAATTTATACTCCTTAGATTAACTAACCTAGACGTATGGTTTAGAGTTATGGAATGTACTTTTCAGGATGAAGTTTAAAATTTTTTAAAAAATTAAAATTTTCAGAATAATTTTTTTTATCTTAATCATTATTTTTCTTGAGATTTCTTTTGTGACAAAAATTTCAAAAAAGTCTATTTGCGAGATTTACGCTTTATATAATATATATTAGTTTTTTGCTTTAGTTATAAACTTATCTTGATGAATTATCAAAATTAGATAAAAACAAAATAAATTAGATAAATTTCTAGATTGGTACTAACATTATTGGTTAATTTAACATATTTAAATTAATTTAAAATAATTTAAGATGGTTTAATCTAATTTAAAATAATTTAAATCGATTTAGAATGGTTTACACCGATTTGAATCATATAAATCGTATTTAGTAAAATCATTTTGCCTATGACTGATTTCCCAGATGGGGTATAATCACCGCCTAAACCGATTTTTAGAACTTTGGCCTAGTATTTATAAGTGTTGTTTCTATCATTTTTTGTCTAATTCAGATGTTTCGGACAGCCAAATCGATATCATACTATTCATTATATTCGAGCATTTCATACTAGTTTATCCATTTTTTAATGTTATTATCATTACTGGGATTCAATGTTATTAGGATGTAGTTTATGCATGGTTAATATATATAGCTAGACAATTCACCATGTTCAGGTATATATGAAGGTTCGGCCCGGGGCTAAAGCCCGTAAAGCAACGGCTCGGGATGGCACCAGTTATTAAAATTTTAGGGCATTATGTTCAGCAAAGTTTTCATGGTGTGGTGGTTGTGCATGTCTTCTTACTCCTTTAGGCATGGGTTTGAGTGTGCTTCTATACATTTTTTTGTTAGTTTTTAATAAAGACAAATTACCAATAACTAAAAGATTTGATCGTAGAGATTGTTTGCCTTTTCAAAACTTTTTAATTTCTGTATATATTATAATAAATAATAAAATACATAAATTACAATAATTACCTATATTATTTACCCTAACAGTTGACGTTCTATCTTCTCACTTTTTAATCTTTTTGTTCTTTCTTCTATGTTGGCTCTAATCAATCTTCATCTTCTATTGTTATTAAAAGAAAATTAATTGTGTTTTGTCATAATAGGTCTATCTCTGAACCTATGTAAGTTTTTTTTCTTCTTTTATTTCTTTTGTTTTTGTAAACTTTTGTAGAAGCTATAGAAAAACTAGTTTTGTGTATTTATTAGCTTATATTTTTTTTACGTTTCTGAATCGTAGAAATTGCTTTCAGAAAATAGAATAAGACATGAATTAAGTGGAGCTAAAAATAGGAAGAAAAAAGCCAAACAATATGAATTGATGAAATCTCAAGCTAATAATAGGCTTAAGTATGTTACAAGAATTAAAAATTCTAAAGTTGATAAAACTTCTAAACATGAAGAGGACAAAGAAGATGAAGATCTTGTTTTTGAAGAACATGTTGTTGAGAAAAGTGAAGAAAAAACTGTTAGAGATGATCCAGATTCTATGAATATAGACAAAGAGCAATCTGAGAATGAAAATATAGAAGCCCAAGAGAAAATTGATGATATTAGAAGCTTCCGCGAGGATGTTGATATGGATGATCTTGAAAATTGAAAGAAAATTGAATAGAGAATGAGAGATTATTTGGTTGAAAAAATTCCACCTGCAAGACCTCCAGTTGATTATCCTTTTCCAAGAGATGGTATTGAAAGATGTTTCACTTACTCATGTTACACAAGAAGAATGAGCAATGGAGAGAAACAAGACATGAGATGGTTAGCTTACTCAAAGTCTAAAGATAAAATCTTTTGTTTTTGCTGTAAATTATTCACTCAAGAAACATTCCCTCCTCTTTTGATAACTACTGGAGATGATGACTGGAGAAATGCTTCACATATGCTGAAAAATCATGAAACTACTTACAACATATTGTTTGCATGAACCGCTAGATTGAGTTAGAAATGAGGCTGAAAAGAAGTGAAACTATTGATAAGCATTTGGAGGATGCAATTAACAAAGAGAAGAAACATTGGAGAGATGTGATGTTAAGGATAATTATTGTGATAAAGACTCTAGCAGAAAGAAATTTAGCATTTCGTGGAGAAAACAAAAAGGTTAATGATCCAAACAGTGGAAACTTCTTGGCTTTTATTAAGATGATTGGAGGTTTTAATGAAGTAATGAGGGAGCACATTCGACGGGTTGACAAAGGTGAAACTCAATATCATTATCTTAGCCATAAGATTCATAATGAGTTGATAGAATTACTTGCTAATGAGATTAGAATGGTAATCTTAAAGAAGATTCAAGAGGCGAAGTATTTTTCAATCATTTTGGATTCTACTCCTGATATTAGTCGCAAAGAGCATATGACTCTTTCAATTCAATGTGTATATGTTTCTACGGATTCATCTAAGGTTGAGGAGTTCTTTATGTCATTTTTTGGAAATCAAAGACAAAACATGTGAAAGAATTTTCACCATTCTTCAAGATGCATTGGTTGATCTTAAGTTAAATATCGGTGATGTGAGAGGACAATGTTATAACAATGGGTCTAATATGAAAGAAAAGCGTAAGGGTGTTGAGAAAAGATTGCTGGATATTAATCCAAGGGCATTTTATACTACATGTGAGTGTCATAGTGTCAATCTTGCTCTTTATGAAATGGCTTCTTCATCTAAGAAAACAATTTTACTTTTTGGCATTGTGCAACGTTTATACAATTTGTTTTCATCTTCAACCAACAACTAGGAAGTTTATAGAGAGGTGGTGAATGGTGCTACACTTAAACAGTAATCACAAGCTCGTTGGGAACGTCATATTGCTAGTGTAAAACCAATAAAGTTTCAAGTTGTAAAGATACGAGAGGTTTTGTCTTACTTAGCAGAGAATATTGATAGTCTTGGACATCGTAGTGATGCGGAGTGTCTTGCAGTAAGTGAAACACATGAAATTAGAAGATTTAAATTCTTGTTTGGAATGGTAAATTGGTATGATATGCTTTATATTGTCAATACAATGAGCAAATCTTTACAATCAGAGGATATGGATTTTGAGGCTGTCATTTTCAAGTTAGGAAGACTTGTTGGTTATTTGAAAGGTTACAAAGAAACTGGTTTTGAGAAAGCAAAAGCTGAGCTATGCAAATTGCCATTGACATGGAGATTGAACCATCATTTTCTTCAAAGCTAAAACGTTTGATAAAAAAACCATTATGGTGAAGATGCTGAAAAAGTTGATAATAGTAACCAGTTAAATGCGGAAGAGAGTTTTTAGGATCGATTACTTCATCAACATAGTGGATCAAGCTATAGTATCACTTGGGGTTAGATTCGAGCAATTTCAGCGATACGAATTTTTTTGGGGGGTTTTGTTTTGTATGGAAAGGCTAAAGTCAGCAAAAGATGATGAGTTGATGATATCTTGTGTCAAGCTTGAAGCTTCTCATGATGGACATTTTGATATAGATGGAAAACATTTGTTTATGGAACTTCAATATGTAAAAGGAATGTTGCCAAAGGAAATTACAAAGGCGATAGAGATGTTGGAATTTCTAAAAAGAAAGGATGGTTATTATCCAAACACAGAGATTACTTATCATATATTACTAACAATTCTGATTTCAGTTGCTTCTGCTTAAGAAGTTTTTTAAAATTAAAGCTCATTAAGAATTATCTACGTTCGACTATGTCTCAAAAGCGTTTGAATGGATTGTCGATGATATCAATAGAGCATGAGTTAACAGAAAAATTTGATTATTTAAAGTTGTTAAATGATTTTACAGAAAAAAATAAGGAGAGTTATCTTTTATGAATAATATATTTTATTATTATTCTTTGAAAACAAATTAAATTTTAATAATATTTTGTATTATTTGATTATAATTTTATATTATCAAAACAAATTATAGTTAAGAGGCAACATATTGTGAGTGTGCTTTAGACACCACAGATAACCGGACCAACATTGTATATATGTGTACTTGATTAGATTATCTAGTCATTGGTTTAACCTTTGAATCCAATATAAATAATATAATTATCTGATGCATTAGTTAAATTTCTATTTGTTTGTTTGCCATATGGTGAAGTGGTTATATAAACACACAGTCATCTCGGATAATATAGTTCACCTAAAAAGAACAGAAATTAACAAACAGAGAAATACGATGACGACCAACGGCAGCCGATAATCTTGGTCGGCTAATGCAATAAAGGCAAGAGATTACTGAATATATATTAAATGTAAAAGTGTATATAAAGTAAGTAAATGGTTGATAATATATCAAATATTTTAGAGAATATTGTAGAGGTCGCGTAGGCATATATGATCCCGAAGAATATGTATTCTCTTCTTTTGGTCTGTTAACGCTAAAGCGTTTTTCTTACGCAGCACCTGTCTGGAAAAATTATACAAAGACCTTTTCAAAGAAATAAACAATTGAACTACTAACTAAATAAATTTAAAATACATATAAGCGAATACTTAAATTCACAAAGTACATTTAGTTCACCGGATTTGGGAAGACCCAGAAAAAAGAATAACGATTCTTTTTCTTTTATTAAGAAGACCAAACTTGTCGATAAGGCATCTAATGCCTTTTGTAAATTATAAACTTTAAAAATCCAAAAAGGGAACATAAAAGAAGGAACTTTTTTTTTTTTTGAACTGATTTTTGCTATTAAATAAAAACTAGGTTAAGACCCGTGCCTTGCACGGGATGAATATCGTATATGCATATATTCTTACATATTATTATTTAATTGTTAATTGTATTCTCTTATATATTATAAAATAATAAATTTATAATGAATAATTAAGAAATCAATAATTATATATATATATATATATATATTAATTAGTTGCAGCGGATATATAAATAAAATATAAAAACAATGTTATTTCAAAATTATAAACATTGTTTTTTATGTTGATAACACCCATTGTAAGTAAATATTAAAAACAATGTTAAACTTCAATGATAATAATATAGTTATATAGTATATTTTTTATATAAATATTTATTAATGAGATTTCTTATTCATATGTTTTTTATGATTATTTGTATATTTTTATGAAATTATAATATTAAATTCTTAGTACTTGTTCAATGCAAATTTTGAGATTTTAGTATTTCTGTATTTTTATGGTATGTAGTTTACTTTAAACGAAATCAAATATATATATATATATATATATCTATAATTTGAATATACATTGAATAAAACTTTTTATTCATATGATTTTATGATCATTTGTATTCATTATAAAAATTTTACTTTTCATTAATTACAAAAATTTCAGCATGAGATTTTTAATCATTTCATTAATTTATATCCATTTTAAAAATTAAAAATATAATATATACCGAAAATCTAAAATTTTATTATATAAATAATGTGACTGTTTAAATTATTTAATAATATAAAAATAAATAAAATGACAAAGGATATACAAATTGTTATAAAATAATTATGATTGAAATTCATTTACTTACATATATATTTTAATCATATTAAGTAATTCCACAAGTTTTATTTAAGGAAAAAAGAATAATAATTTATGTATTAATATTTAATTCTATAATTAGCGTAATGAAAAATATCTTATATATTTAGATAGACCAATCTATTTTTAATAATTTTAAAAATTATTTTAATAATGACATGTAACATAATTCAAATGGTATATAAAGGATATGAATCCTTTCACGAACACATTACAACATGTCCAACTAAAATAGTTTACTGTCTCAGATATTGACAATCAAGTAGGGTTAGAATAACTAAATCTTAACTTCTAATTCGATGTGTTAAATAATGAGACATGGGTTCTGATAGATAATTTTGGGCTTAACTACCCTATGAATTTTGGGAATGATAGTTAACAGGTTCGAGAAATGTAAATAAGAATATTAGAAAACAAAATAAGGAAAGGTTATTTTAATGTTATACGCATAGTTATAATATAAGCGTTATATTAATTGGATGTCTTAGGAGGTTTAATGGCATATTATGTAAATTCTCTAGTAATTAAAGGGTGTTAACGTATTGATGGTGAGAGTGCCTAATAGAGTGACACGTAAGCTGGTTTACATGTAATTAGTTTACAAAACAAAGGTTACTCTTATTTTAATGTTCCTCAATTAATAAGAAAGGGATATGGAAGAGTAGCAAAAGTGGCTTTCAGCCCACTTTAATACAAACCTACTAAGAAACCCATTAGAACCTAAAAAAACCCTAAATTAAAACCCAGCCCAGGAAACAAAGAAGCCCAACCATTCCTTGAAACCGTGAAGGAAAGACGTCGACGGGAAGAAAGAACTTTTTTTTTTTCGGAGAAACAGAGAGGTTGAGGTGATAGAGATGGAGTCATGCAGAGAACAAAGAGAACCAGCGCTGGATTAAGTCACTGGCCAATGAGTTGCGTTCCGGTCTAAGAGCTGAGATTTTGTTCTTGACTGTGGAGGAGATTCGTTTGATGAGGAGATCAGGGGGCCGGTGGTTGCTTCTGTGCAAGCGATCGTTACGCTCCCGCCAGAGATCGTAGATCGAGGCTTGCCAAGTGATGAAGGAAAGGTAGATGGTGAGAGAGCACTTCGGCTGAGACAGGAGAGAGTGAGTTACATCGTCCCAGGATGGTGATGCAGGATTGATATTGAACCTTGCAGAGAAGTGATTCCAAACAGATGAAGAGTAGGGGCAACGGAAGAATAAATGATCCCTGGTTTCATTCTCACGGTTACAGAGGAGGCAGTGAGGATCAGTTTGGAGTCCCCAGGAGAGCAAACGATCTCTTGTGGGGCAACGATTGAGAAGCATTAGCCAAGAGAGACACTGGTGCTTAGGGATACCATTTTTGACCCAAATAAGAGGATACCAAGGGAGAGTAGGGAGAGGATTTAAAAGGGAGTGATAGACCTTAGAGCTTGAGAATGATTTCTGGATTTTTCCATTGATTATCCAGCGAGGAGTATTCGGCGCGAGTGACAGAGAGATCGTTGTAAGGTAGATGAGCAGTTCTTCCATTTCCCTTGTTCTTGCTGAAGGTAAATTCCATCCTCCATCTCTCCACATATCCGATACTAAGGCATTAAGGTGGATACCGGTAAGTCGAGGACCATTGTGACCAAAGAAAGTGAGTAGCTGCCCGAACTTAGTCCATGGGTCTTTCCAAAAACTAATGTTAGTACCGTCCCCCGGGTCAATTTGGAACCATTGTAGTGCCGTTTGCCTCTCCCGAAGGATCTGCTTAAAAACCCAGGTATGGTTCTGTTTTGGTTTCATGTGCCAGAAGCTATCATCTTTTATCACATTATCTTTGATCCAAGCTGCCCATATTGATTCTGTTCTGAACAACAGGAGCCAGAGAAGCTTGATAATGCATGTTCTGTTCCAAAGATTAAGGTTACGGAGGCCTAGGCCTCCTTGCTGTTTCGGCAAAGTCACCGTATCCCAGGCCACTCTTGCAACATATTTCCCTTCCAGAGTACCTTTCCAGAGAAAAGCATTGCACATCTTATCAATAGCATGAATGCATTCTTTAGGTAAGACATAAGCTCCACACCAGAAGTTAGTTATTCCTGCTATAACTGTTGAGATTAACACATGTCTCCCTGCAAAAGATAGGAATTTGGATGTCCAGGCATTTATCTTTGATCTGATTTGATGAAGCATAGGCTCGCAGTTGGCCATAGAAAGTTTTCTGGAGTTTAGGGGAAGACCAAGATAGCGGATTGGCAGAGAGCCGATTGGGATACCTGAGGAAGCGCTTATAGCATTCGTTTTTACCTCTGTCAAGCCACTTGTGAATATGCACGATTTATCAACACTAATGGAGAGTCCAGAGAAAGCTTCGAAGTTTGCAAGGACTTGGAGCACCCCTTGGACCGAATCTATAGAGCCATCTGTGAAAATCAATAAATCATCAGCAAAGCACAAGTGAGTAAGTCTTGAACCCTGACAATTGTAGTGATAGCCTATTGTTCCTGCTTGAGCAGCTTCATTTAGTTTTTGAGATAGGGTGTTCATGACAATGCCAAATAGGTAAGGAGATAAGGGATCTCCTTGGCGGAGTCCTCTTGTGCCGTTGAAGAAACCGTGTAGCCTCCCATTGATGCCCACAGAGAATGAAGGAGAAGAATAGCATGAGGACAGCCAGTCAACATAAACACTAGGCAGGTTCAGCGCCTTGAGGCAGGCAAGGAGATAGTCCCATCTGACTGAATCAAAGGCTTTGGCTATGTCTATCTTCAGAGTAAGTTTCTTATGACCCGTTTGATTATGGTACCCAGAAACAATTTCCGATGCTAGGAGACAGTTTTCAGTAAGTAATCTTCCTTGAATGAACACTGTTTGGTTAGGAAGAATGATAGCAGGGAGGAGGGGCTTCAGACGGGCGACGAGAAGTTTAGAGATCACCTTGTAAAGAGTATTACAGCAGGAGATGGGCCTGTAGTCTTTGATGATTGAGGCTCCGGGGAATTTAGGGAGGAGGGTGAGGATGGTTGAATTGGTGCCTTTAGGGAGGATTGAAGAACGAAAGAAAAGGGTGATAGCGTTGATTACTTCAGGTCCAATAATAGTCCAAGCTGCTTTGTAAAACCCCGAGGTAAATCCGTCAGGTCCTGGGCTTTTATTCTGATTGAGCCGGAACATGACTTTTGTGATATCTTCTGGCGTAGGAATCTTGGAGAGCTGAGCAGCTTGCGATGGAGAACATAAAAACCTATCGGAGCGGATCATGGAAGCAACTTGCAAAATCATGGTCAATGAAGTGTTGGGGGTCGGGGGACCGAGAATAGTATGGAAATGGGCTACCGAGAGGTTACCAATCTCTTCAGGAGAAGTAGCTTCTACCCCGTTTAGGCCTATCATGAAGGTAATTGAGTTGTAAGCTTTCCGAGCCTTTGCTACTTTGTGGAAGTAACTGGTATTGAGGTCTCCTGACTTGAGCCAGTTGATGCGAGATAATTGTTTAAAATATTCCTCTTCCACTCGTTTTAACATGTTCAATTTGGCTAAGAGTTCCTTTTCCGCCATGAAATTAGTTGCATCTAGCTGCTGGAGGGACAAAACCTGCGCATCATTAAACAAAGCGTTAGTTTCACTCACTATCTTTTGAATATCTGAGAAATTTTCTTTGTTAAGGCGCTTTAGTTCTCTCTTTATCTCTTTTTGCTTAACACTCAGTAGATGAAGTGAGTGAATCTCGTTTTCTGAACAGATCCATGTTTCTGCGACCAAGGTCAGGAAATCAGGATGGGTTGTTAGGTAATTGAAGAATTTAAAAGGCTTGGAACCAGCAAGGGGGAGATGGCAATCAAAGGTGATACAACAAGGAGAATGATCAGAAATATCAGGGGCTAAGAATTGGGCTAGGCTTCGAGGGAAGTAGTCAAGCCAGTGTTCATTTATCGGAGCTCTATCCAGCTTCTTGGCAATTGGGTTTTGAGGTTGCTTATTTGTCCAGGTGAATCTAGCACCATGGAAGCGAAGGTCTTTGATTTCGAGTTGGTTGAGGCAGGAGTTGAAAGCGATCATAGGGGGGGTTATAACTGAGAAGGTAGGATCTGAGTGTTCTGAGGGGTGAGTTATCTCGTTGAAATCACCTCCTACCAGCCAAGGATGATCAGCAAGAGAGTATGTTGATTGGATATGAAGGAGGTCAATCCAAAGGTCATTTCTTTCCTCAGCAGTGTTTGCGGCATAAACAGCAGTAAGATAGAAGGCAGCAGTAGTAAGGGAGTCCACTCTGCAGGTCATTGATTGTCTAGACTGATGGATAATGGTGACATTGAGGTGGGGTTTCCAAATGAAGATGATGCGCCCATCATGGTCAGAGAGGTGATTTGAGGCGAATGACCAATGCGGGCAAAGGGAGTTCAAAAGAGAAGGCAAAGAAGGTTCTTTAATATGGGTTTCCAAAAGGGCTCCGAAGCTAATATGGTGGGTATATAACCACCTCCGAAAATTAGAATGTTTATCCGGTTCATTTATACCTCTAACATTCCACAAAAATAGGTTTTCTGACATAACAAAATATTATTGGGGTGGTTTCACTCCTGCAGGTAGGAGCGATCCCTCGTCGGGGAAAGTGGGTAGCGGGTGAAGGGGAGATTGAGGGGGGGGAGGAGAAGGTGGATGAGTTAATAAGCAAGAAAAGGGGTTTATGGATAAGGGAAATTTGGACTCGGAAGATGAGCGAGGGGGGGTAATTTTTTTCTGGGAGCTTGTCTTAACTGGTCTAGGGTGATGGATAGCTGGAAGGGAAAGGAGATGAGTGATTTTATTAGGATTTTGGGGATGGTTATCAAGGTTGAAATGAATAAAAGAGGTTTCAGGGGAAGGGGAGGAGTTTGGGGGAAGGTCAAAGGAAGGGGAAGAAAGAGGATTATAGGGAAGGTTCGCCTGGCAAGTAGGAGATGGGGGAGGGGAGATAATGGATCCATCAGGTTCCAAAATAACTGAAATTGAGGATTGATCCTCCATGAGAGAGTCCAAGACAGCTGGAGGAGAGGTTTCAGTTGCTGAGGTTTTTAGTGGCAAGCGAGACTGTTGTTGGTCCAATCTAGGAGGAGAGGAGGTGGCGGCCAAAGAACCATGGTCAGTAGAGGAGGTAGTAGTGGGACAATCCAAAACAGGTGGGACTAGGGTTTCTCCAACTTTGGGGGTTGGCTTTTCCCCAACTATTAGTGCAGGAGAACTTCCATCCTTAGTTTCCTCCGCTGGGGCAGGTTTGGGAAATTTGGTGGTTGATTGCTCAGATGAATTGGTGGAGTTTTTTTGATTTCCATTCTCCCGATGGGCAATGAGATTGGAGATGACCAAGTTGACCACAGCAGGCGCAAATGGGGGGAACCCATGGATAGTCAATATTGACTGTGACTACTTCACCATTCTCTCTTTCAATCTCACCAAATTTAGGTAATGGTTTAGTACAATCAATTCTGCATTTAATGTGAGCAACATTAATGTTTGTCATTCTTCTTGTAAACTCATCTACTTCCAGCGGATGACCCAGTAAGTCTCCTACTCTTCCAAGACCTTCTTGCGTATAGAGGTCAAATGGAATGCCCCTGAAATGAGCCCACAGAGGCATGGTGGTGAACGATGGAGGTTTCACAGCGACTGAGTCTGACCATTGAGCCACATAGAAGAGCACGTTCCCTACATGCCAAAATTCCTGCTCCACAATCTTTTTCCTTAGAGTTGAATTTGGAATCCTTACCAGCATGGATCTAGATTCGGGACGAAGATGAATTTCAAGCTTCATACCTCTACCCCAAATATGAGAGAGAACACTTTGGATCTGGCTAAAGGATGGAGTCTTCCCAAGAAAGATACCTAAAACAAAGTCTTGATGCAGATCTGCTCCTTTTTTGAAAACTGAGTCAGGTATTTTTATTCTCGGGATACCTTCAGGGGTAAAGGTAGGATCAGCAACTTTTCTGAGGGATTTGTCAGTAGATTTCTTCAGGGTTTTGGCCCAGTTGGTGGGGAGAGGAGGAGAAGAGGGATTGGGGTGTTGGGTAGGGGGATTAAGTGGTGGAAGGGTTAAAGGGTGAGAAAGAGGGGGTGGGTTGCTAGGAGGGGGGTGAACAGGGTTCAAACTGGGGGAGGATGAGGTAGGGTTAAGGATTGGGGTGTTACTTGATGCATCTATCATAGTACTGTCTTTAGAGGAAGTAAAGACAAAAGGGTCCACAGATGGAAGAGCACAATCAATGGCAGTGGGAATAACCAAAGGTGATGCTGCACTCTGCTCAGAAAGAGCAGTAACAGTAGTAACAGTAGAAGATACCGGAGGTGGAAGGTCCACCAGAACTGAAGGCGCGAAGGAGCCAGCAGATAAAGCGGGAATGGTCCAAGGAGAACCTGAGGAGGAAAACTTAAAAGGGACAAGAGAAGAGTGAGGAGAGAGCAGGGGAGGGAAGCTGGTTAAGGATAGAACTGGTTCGGAGGAGGGGAGGCCAAAGTCCGGCGGGTTAGGCGGGTGGGGAGGCGGCCGGGAGGGATTTCCAGCCATGGAGGTGGTGGTAGGGTTACAGGGGAACAAGGGTTTGCACAGAAAACGAGATGCTAGAGAGAAGAGATTTTTCTCAAAACGAGATAAAAAAAAGAAG
>CAJHQP010010168.1:0-19607 GCA_905132765.1 Moricandia arvensis
TTTAGATTGTCTACTTAACGTACGAACAAGACTATTGTGTATTATTTACTCTACAATTGCGTAAGTTCAGTATCTTGGCAATAAACACGATCAAATTTAATGTGGGATTTAAGGAGGGATAAAAAACAGGGCAATCTCTCAATGTTTTTTTTTTTTTGAAGTTTTTGTCACAAAATAGATTTTGAGAGAAAAAAATTTGACTATAATTAGATTTTTTTATTTTAAAATTTTAATATTTTTTTAAACCCGAAGTTTAGATTATTAACCTAAGAGTATAAATATATATTTACATCATTTAATAAAGTCTATTTGGTCATTTTCTCCTTAAATGCTATTTTGGGACAAAAAAAAATTAGATCTATTTAGTCTCTTATTTCTAAAAATTAAGCTTATTATATTTATATTATATTATTACATACATTAGGAGCATGATAACACTAATTTAAATTCCACGAGAACAGTTTTTAACAGTTTAATTCCTCAAAAATAAGTATTTTAGCATTGAAATCCTAGGAATAGTTCAAATGTCCAAATCACACGCACTTGGTTGACGCCAAGGGTCACTGACCACGCGCTTCTGTCACTGCTTCAATCGCAATTCTCTTCACTACTAGAGATCTTGGGTTTGAACCGATTACCACATTAGAGAGCAACCATTATCAGCTAAGGCGTATGAAAGCAATGTTATAGTGCAGCGTGCACAGAATAAGTGAGTTTGCATATATATATTAATCTTTTTGGAGAAAATTAAGAGATATAGGTGCTCGTGTGTAAGTCTCGCTGCAATTTGGAGTTTGGGTTAGCTCAAGTTATAATTATGTAAAGAGGGCTTCGGACCTCGGTTTCTTTTTATACACCAGGCAGTTAAGGATCATGAAACACTGGGCACTTATCATTGTATATAACTATTCACATAATTGCCCTGACATAGTCCTTTTTCCTTCTCTTAGTTGTCATTTCCACACTTCGAGAGACTACTCTCTCTTCCCACAAGAAAAAAATGACCCAATAATTTACACCTTAGAACATGATTATCGCGTGAGATTTTAAGTTAGAGTTTTTAAGTAATTATGGATTAAAGAAAAGAAAAAAGCTTTTAAGTGAAGAAACGTGTCTTAATTAAGTGACGCAAGGCACGTCTCTTAATAGACACATGTTTATGATGTCTGGCATGATCACGTTTTGTTCACTTTCTTTCTTTTTCCTCTTCTCTGACTCTGATCTTGCTTTGATCGAAACTGGATGCTCTTCTTCATTCTTCTCCCATCTTGAAAAACTCAGCTCGAGCACATTATAGCCAACAACACCATTTCTTCCTCGTGTTCGAGCTTTCTACCACAGCTCTTTTCTCTTCTTCTTGACCTTTTGATACCTCTGTCATCCTCTCCCCACGTCTTCTCTTCTCAGCTTTAAGGGAGAATTCATCCAAGGGTACTCCATGGGTGAACATCTTTTCAATTTTCTTCTGCCACACGAATTTCTCAGTGAGAGTGGAATCCCCAAATGGAATTGAATCAGAAGAATCATCACTCGAACGATGGCGTCGACGACTGCCTACTGCTGCTGCTTCCCTTCCTTCTCCTGGGCGGAGACAAATCATCCGAACCGTCGAGTTAGAAGAGTAAGACTCGGAGCCAGACTCGGAGCCATACTCGGATTCATCTCTCCCTTCTTCTTCTCCTTCTCATGTCTATCTCTCCTACTCTTACCGATGAGAACCCATACTCTAAGAAGTAAAACCACGCTGCTGAAGACAAAACATTAATCATTAGCTCCTTGAAATTGCCAACATCGATAGGATGATGGTTAGATCTGAAGAGGCACGCCTATGAAACTCTGAATCTCCAACATCGTAAGTTAACCAAACCCTACTTACATTATGGGTATGCTTTGCAAAAAATTGTACAAGATGCTTAGTGCATTAATTAGTCGGAGATCAGTGCATTAACCAACCTTTTTTTGTGTTGGAGTTGGGAGTTTGTTAGAGATCAGTAAGTGAGGATGGCATTTGTCTGGTGTATTGGAATCAAAATATCTCCTTTTCTTAAAATTTCTTAAGTGTGTTCCTTATCCAGTATGTAACTGCTTCTCAATAAATGGAAACATGTTCCCAGTTACAAATATGTGTCTTGAATTTTGAGATATTTTCTGCTGTGTGGCACCAACGGAGAGTGTTGGAACCAAGATATGGTAGTAATTACTTGGATTTACTTACTTGGGGAACTAGGCATGACAAGCTGCAAAAACTTTGATATTCCTCTTCCATTTTCTAAGCAGTTTCCATGAGTTTGATCATGAATTGATGCAGCAGACACAACCTACTTGTAATCAGATACCATCTCTTGGCATGATGCTCTCTTAGATCAGAGAGCACCCTTTAGTTGTTTGTTCACTTTAAGTTTATGTTTCTGTTGCTTTGTGTTTCTTTGTGTTCTGTATGATGTAAAAGCTTCCTTGTACTTATGTTCAAAATCATGTGTGCTTTCAGGTCTGAAAGAGTGGAGCATTGAGAGCATTGAGAGCATTGAGAGTGAAAGAGTGGAGCATTCACGCTGAGCATTGTAGTTGTAGTGTTGTTGAAAGTCCAAGTGAAAATCACTTTCACTTCGTATTCTTTTAGTTGGTCATGTTTTATAAAAAAAATTTAAGAACCTTAATTTAGTTCTACATTGGAGCACTCAAACTAATAGTCTCTTTACAAAAGTTTCTTAGCTTAAGTTTATTAATTAAATATTTATTAAGAGCCTCTTAAGGTCTCTTCATGGTTAATCATGATTCTTAAGCCATGTTTATCCACGGTTTTTTAGACGGAGTTCTTAACTTATAATTTCACGTTTTTTTTTTTTTTTTAATTTTTTTTTTTAATTTTCCCGTTAAAAGACGTCCTCTGTTCTCTATTTAAAAACAGTTTTTAGATTTTTATTAAAAGTTAGAAACGTCTCTCTTAAAAAATTTTAAGAACACCTCTATGCTTAGTTAACATGTAATAAAACATGCCCAGATGAGTCATGTTTTGAGCTATAGACCAACACAGCTCTGTCTGAAGCGTGACTCGTGCGAATTAAATTCTATTATTGCAATCGTGTATGTTGAGTAGTGAAGTCAAAAACGACTACCTGAATTGATTAAATGTAAGAACATCTCAAAACATTTGACCTTCTTCTATATGTCTCTTCTGCAAATTTAAACTTGGACCGAGACCCATTCTCACAATTTACAAACTTGGGATGAATCTGCTCGTTATTGATTAGCCAACTTGCTATTTAAAAATTAAAAATAAGTACTAAATGAAATACGTCACAAAAAATATTAAGTCTTTCTACTTGAGGGTCTTCCGTATTGATTGGGTTTCGAATGAGCTTGTCAAATGCCATGTAACCCAACAAGTGGAAGTGGGTTTGTTCGGCTATTATTTGTGACACCAACCATTTTTCTTTTGCCATAGCGGATATTTTTGCTTGGAAGCTATAAATGGGGTTAATAAGATGTCGTAACCCAAACTAGTGAAATATAGTTTGTGAGATGAGCACGTATCTACCAATCAGGAGTAATACTCGAGCCAAAGAGTCCGTTTACAACCACGGATGTGGCAGCTCAGTTTGGTTTAAGCGCAGGCGTTGGTGCTGTTGTGCTCCTGGTTCGATCCACCGTGGGAGGAGTGTTTACGCCAGAAATGGTATCAACAAAGGCTGGCTCCGGGCCTGGGGAGATTATTGGCCTAAGACCCAGACACCTCCGGTTAACAAAAAAAAAAAAAAAAAAAAAAAGAGTCCGTTTACATCACTAAACTGTGCATTTGTAGAACCACTCGATTGTTGGATAAAAGATCCCACATTGGAAAGATGTAAAGGATTTGAGTAATATATAAATGACTTGGATCAATTTATTTATAGTCAATTCCTTACATCTTTCCAATATAGAATCTTCTCTCCAACAATCGTTGGCTATAAGTAGATTGACCTAAGTCTCTTATATATTATTCAAGTCCTTACATCTTTCCAATGTGGGATCTTCTCTCCAACACCCTCCCTCGAGATAATGGTGGGTATAACCATTAATCTCGCAGAACCATCATATCCCTCCGAGACAATGCTTTTTATTCTTTAGCAATCTCGAAGGAATTGAGTCTTCTTTGGGCCATCAATTCATGGGATGATCGGGCCACTGTCCGGGCCGGATTAATGGGTCAGGGTATGGGCCTGCTCTGATACTATGATAAGTTTTCTGGACTTCCAACTTAAAACCAATTGGCTATAAGTGGATTGACCCAAATCCCTTATATATTACTCAAGTCTCTTATATCTAATCTATTAAAACTGAAGTACAAATAAGAAATAACCCTTAATTTTACTTAATATTTACAAGGAATGCCATTTGTATTATCCTTGAATCCAAACAAAATAACATCATGTTCTAAATATTATCCATGCATCCAACAGAATGTTTTATTTCAGAATGTCTCGTACTTCATAAAAAAATGTATATGTATTTTCTATTTTTTATAAGAAAATTAAATTAGTTTTATTTTATTCATATTCATATAAGTTACTCAACTATATTTGAACTATAAAAAAGATAATAATGTTAATAATTTTATATTATAATCTCAACTTATTCATTTACAATAACAAATCATGTAACTTTCCATAATAATTTAATGACTAAAATACATATTAATATTTATTATAAATGGTTATATATACAAACAAATACAATGTATTATTCATTTGTACTATATATATATTTAATAAGAATAATTTATGTAATTTATAAATTAAAAATTTTTAATCACCATATAATATCCGGACTGGATATCCAGACCTAAAATTTTACTATTCGAATTTGTACGTGGATCAGTCGAATCCATAAAATCACTATCAGGATCCTCGAATATATGTTTTTCGAAACGGATGGGATCCCGGATCGGATAACAGATATCGAATATTAAATTTCAGTCATATATACAATTATATCAAACAATTGTTTAAAATATTTATCATTTATAAAAATAACACCCACGTGGGCGCGCGGGTCAAAGGCTAATATTACTTAAGTCCCTTACATCTTTCCAATGTGGGATCTTCTCTCCAGCAGCAATAAAGAAATTATGGTTTGATATCTGACGTTTCCCACAAATACATAGCTTTGTTCCATTCTCCAATTATTGGTAGATGAATATATAAACCCTTTACCTGTGTCATTATATATATATATATATATTTAAAAAAAATACACAAAGTGTCAAACGGAGACTTGAACCCAAGTTTTAGGGGTGTTAAGCCAACATAAACACTATTTACGCCGCTTATTCTCTAGTGTTTTACGTACAAATCATAGATATTTGACTAAGGTTGGGTACATATCGGATATCCGGGTTTTTTAAATATTTGTGATTTGTTTCGTATAATACAAATATTTAATTTTTTGATTTGTTTTCTTTCGTAAAATACGAACATCCGGAAAAACAGATATCCGGAAAATAAATAGATATTTTCGGATATTTACGAATACTTACGGATATTTCATCTGTTTTGATTAATACAAATAATCTTAAAAATTCTATACAAATTTGTTTTAAAAATATTTATTTTTCATGATATATAAAATAAAAATTAAAAGAAGTGATGAAAATACATATTTTTTAAATTTTAAAACTTTGTTAATAATTATAATAACACAAAAATTAAAAAAAGTTATAATTATCATAAAATTTCTTCTCTTTTATGTAATATTTTTATATAAGTAATAATGTGAACATAGTTTATCAAATCATATGTTAGAATAATAATTATTTAAATTTATACATTTAAAACTTTAAATATAATCAAGATATACATGTATTTATATAATGCCGGATCGGAGCGGATATCCGCTTCACAAATTTTTAATATTTGTGATTTGTTTCGAAAATTTACGGATATTCAGAACTTTTAGATCGAATCGAAATGAATAACAAATCAAATCAAATTTAATAGATAAAATGTCTGGCCATATATTTGACATTTAACTTGTTCAGCTGACCCCCTATTTCCTTACTAGGTCCGCCTCTGTCTCCAGTTATATGTATCCAAACTCATATAGATAGTTTATCTAGGATTCAACAATATTTTTTTTTGATTAACCTGGGGGTATCCCAGGCCAATGTAGAGGCCCAGACTAATCTCTAAGGGGAGGTGCAGCCCACGGATAGACCCTCTCTCCGGATATTCAAATGGGCTCTAAAGTATGGGCTCATATCCGTGTTAGGTGACCAGGATAATTATGACTTAGTTTCGCATAGCAGATGGTTCGAACCTGAAACGTGTTAGCGTCCCAGGCCTGCCTCCTTACCACTGAACCATAATCACCTAGTCCATCCAACAATATTATGAAGAAGAAAAAAACACTTGAGAGACTCATTGTGTTAGCCAAACCAATTTAGACCATGGGATTTGCTCATCGGCGGTATTGTTGGAGAAGAGAATTTGAGGGTTCCAGTTGAGGCAGAAACGATTTATTTTGTGCGTTATGCTTTCGGGATGATTATTTTATCCATGCAAGATGTATCACCAATAATTCTTAGTTCACTTCTATTTTTTTGCTGCTATAGCTTCGTTGTATTTTATCTTTTCTATCTAAAACTTAAACATTTTAAAAACATTAGTCACAAATATTTTATATTTACAAAATAAGGTTTTCTATATCAAGAAATCCAGCAATAATATGTCATAAAAACTTTATAAGAATTCAATGATATATATAGCACTTAAAATGCTATTTTTAAAAAAAGCTTATACAATATTCATAATATAAATAGGTTATATGATAGTATTCATATCAAATTAATATGTGATTTTGAGAAATATTATCAAATCAGTTGTTTTTTTTGTTCATTTGGTTATGAAACCAAACTCTCTAAATGACAGTAATTTTGAATTATTTTTAAAAGTTTATTAAAATCAATAATAATAGAGTTTACTTAAAATTGGGCTAATTCATAAATCTATAACAAACATAATCTAAAAGTTTTTGAAGATCTTTATAATTTCATCTACCAATAATTTAATAAACAGAAGCTGCATCTGTTGGGTAATTCCAAACTTGTGGAAACTTAACATATTATTAGGTGTTTAATATGTGAAGAGATAAACACAAAAAGGAAATCTAGAATAGGAAAAGAAAGTTTTCTATTAGATTAGGTTTGTGTTTTCCATATCCCACATGTTAAAGAGAATTGTCCTTGACTATAAATATAGGTCTCATGGAGAGGTGTTCCATAAGAGATCTAAGAGAAACATTGAGAGCTTTAGTTTTGAGTAGTTTCTAAAGCAATAAGAAAAGTTGTTCTTATTATCCTTTGTTCTAAGAGATCCTTCAATTGGTATCAGAGCTTAAGTTAAAGCTTCGATCAAAGCTTAAGTTGAAGCTTCGATCCTGGTAGCTGTGAAGCAAGAAGTTCACAGCATAAGATGGCTGACGTGAATAGGGCTCCACGCGCGAAGGACCTTGGATCCGCATCCATCCAATGTCCGATGTTAAACTCGACAAACTACACAGTTTGGTCGATGAGGATGAAGGTGTTACTTTGTGTTCATGATGTGTGGGACACAATAGAACATGGTTCGGATGATCAAAAGAAGAACGATGTTGCAATAGCTCTTTTGTATCAATCTATGTCCGACAATCTGATTCTCCAGGTGGGAGAACAAACCGCATCGAAAGAGATATGGAATGCCATCAAGTCACGACACCATGGAGATTATCGTGTAAGGGAGGCAAGATTAGAGACATTGATGACGAAGTTCGACAGGTTGAAGATGGATGATAGCGGTATCGTAAACGGATTTGCGGGGAAGATATCATGTCTAGCATCCAAGGAAGCCTCGTTAGGAGAAATCATAGAAGAACAAAACATGGTAAAGAAGGAGATGGTCGTAGGAATGCCGAGTGTAACACAAGAAGATAGCGTGTGTGACGCATGTCTAGCAGGGAAGCAGATTAGACACTCATTCCTAAGTGTAACACACGGAGAAGGCGTGTGTAATACATCTATCATAGGGAAGCAAATCAGAGACTCACTCCTGACTAAAGTCATGTTTCGTGCGACAAAACCGTTGGATTTGATCCATGAAGAGGATCGAAAGCCAAACGGATGTCTCATATTGAAGAAACCAAATATCAAGCAGTTTAGGATATTCGGTTGTGCAACACACGCGGAAAATGTGTGACTCATCTGAAGAAGAAAATGAGGTATTCTATCGGTTCAAAAGGTTTAAGGAAAGCATTGAGACCTTTCACACCGATAGAGGAGGAGAGTTTACCTCATTCGAGTTCAATCTATCACAACAATGGGTTGAAGCCATGGTAGCCGAGTTGGAGTCTACCACAAGAAACAAAGCGTGGGAGCTTGTAAGGAAAGGAGAAGATGATCGAGTTTATGTGTTACACAAGGCGTTGTATGGGTTACGCCAAGCACCAAGAGCCTGGAATGTGAAACTCGATCAAGTTCTCAAGGAGATGAGATTCAAGAAGTGCACGAAGGAGCCATCAGTGTATCACAAGAACGAAGAAGAAGACTTCTTGTTGATAGCCATTTACGTTGATGATCTATTTGTGACAGGAACTTCGCTTAAGGTGATTAAGCAATTCAAGGAAGAGATGTCAAAGAAGTTCGAGATGTCAGATCTAGGAAAGCTAACGTATTACCTTGGCATAGAAGTGATTCAAGGAGCAGACGGAATCAAAATAAAACAAGAAAGGTATGCTCAAGAAATCATGTGTGACACAAAGATGGAAGCATGTAACACGACTCATGTACCAATGGAATCGACTTTAAAAATCTCAAAAGCTGAAGATGAACCAGAGATAAATGCTACGGATTTTAGAAGAATCATAGGATGTTTGAGGTATTTGCTTCACACAAGACCTGACTTGTGTTACGCAGTAGGCGTACTGAGTAGATACATGCATAATCTGAGAGACTCTCATGGACAAGCCATCAAGCACATATTGTGGTATGTGAAAGGAACAACAAACTTCGGTCTGTTCTTCAAGAGAGATGGGTCAAGGAGTGTCGTTGGTTATAGTGACAGCAGTCACAATATTGATGTCGATGACGAGAGGAGCACGTCAGGACATGCATTCTATTACGGTTCATCACTGGTTACTTGGACATCGCAGAAGCAGCAAACGGTTGCATTGTCATCATGCGAAGCAGAGTTCATGGCAGCAACGGAAGCAGCAACGCAAGCTATATGGATCAAGGAGTTGTTGAGTGAGATACTAAGTGAAGAAGGCGAGAGAGTCAAACTTAGGATCGACAACAAATCAGCCATTGCTCTAACAAAGAATCTGGTTTTCCATGGAAGAAGTAAGCACATACTTTCAAGATATCATTTCATTCGAGAGTTTGTGGAGAATGGGCAAATCGAAGTGGAGCATGTGCCGGGTGTTGAGCAGAAGGCCGACATCCTAACCAAGCCATTAGCAAGGATTAAGTTCAAGCAAATGAGGAGCTTAATCGGAGATCAAGAAATTGATATCCCTAATTCAAGTTGGAATTAAGGGGGTGATTGTTGGGTAATTCCAAGCTTGTGGAAACTTAACATATTATTAGGTGTTTAATATGTTAAGAGATAAACACAAAAAGGAAATCTAGAATAGGAAAAGGAAGTTTTCTATTAGATTAGGTTTGTGTTTTCCATATCCCACATGTTAAAGGGAATTGTCCTTGACTATAAATATAGGTCTCATGGAGAGGTGTTCCATAAGAGATCTAAGAGAAACATTGAGAGCTTTAGTTTTGAGTAGTTTCTAAAGCAATAAGAAAAGTTGTTCTTATTATACTTTGTTCTAAGAGATCCTTCAGCATCAAATAAGCCAAAAATTAAAATTCACAAAATAACCAAAATTTATTCTCTCTCTCCTTTTCTTTTGATCTCTCTATACCCTCTTTAGAAAGTAATTTTTTTTTTTTTCACAAATAACCCCTTTTAGGAAATATATTATGACAAAAAGAAATTCCCAACCTACCACATTGTTTTTGGCCACACATCCTACTTACCACCAAGGGGTGTTATAAGGCCATGTTTATCCACGATCTCTTAGGCGGAGTTCTTAACTTATAATTTCATGTTTTTTTTTTTAATTTTTCCGTTAAGAGACGTCTCTTAGGTCTCTTATTTAAGACGGTTCTTAAGTTTTCTTAGTTGAAAGTTAAGAAACGTCTCTTAGAAAAACTAAGAATCTCATGCTAAGAGACCTACAATAAACATGCCCTAACGTTTGCGTTTAAAAGTGAATCATTCTAGAAATAGAATATGACGTAGGTTCCCCTACCTACCACATGTTTTTCTGCCACACATCTTACTTACCACACCACACCACACCCTCTCTTGGATCGCATTATGACTTCGATTTAGACCGCTTGGTCTACCAATAAGGATGAACTAATCTTTTGGAAGCAATAATTCAATCTATCGAAATATTAGTAAATGCACAACGACACTACCTAGAACCATATGGGTAGCGAACGGACAATGCAATGATTCAACTGTTACAGCATTAAATCATTAAATGTAAAAGTGTCCCCCACCCAAATGTCGATAGATAATGCAGTGAGCTTTATGCATACGACGAGGCTTTGTAATTAAGAGTTCTATCTTCTCCCATCAACAATGAATGCTATATAGTTTATTATTATTGGTGGATATGGAATCCTCGAATATTCCTTTTTTTGCAACTTCGAAAACCTCTATGCACTTTCTTTTATTTAATGAGTTACACTGTATAATCTACATATAGTTCCTACATGCATGTTAGAAATATTAAAGTCGTTCTTAGTCAACTTTTTTTTTGTTCTTAGTCAACATTAACACTCTAACTACAACTGATAAATCAATTAAGCTTCTCATTACACCCGAGTTATATTGTCTTTATGTTTTTTTAGAAAAAACAACGCATGCAATCACGTAAAATATAGTACTTTCAAACCCATGCAGATACTATCCGACACGTGTTTATGTCGGTCTGCGTTGTTAACGTCGAAAGATTCGAGACGGTGAGGTTATCTGAGATTCCGAGGTTTCAAAGTTGTGAATTGTTGGCGAAAAATTGTGACTTTTGGAAATAAATAATTTATTTTAGAAACATAGGTAAAAATATTTACTTATACAAATATATGATAACCAAAACTAGGCATGGTCGTTCGGGTCTTCAGATCGAATTTGAGCCTGTTCATTTCAAGTATGGGTCTTTCAAATCCTAAACATTTGGGTCCAGTTAAATATTTGAAACTTTTTAGTTCTGATTGGGTTTGTTCTTTTGGATTCAAATCAATTTTGGTTTATAATTAAAATACCTAAGAAATATTTGTAATTTTGGATTATGAGCGAACCTAGATCAGTTCGAATATTGAAGATTAGAAAAATACTCAAAATACCCAAATCCCATCATAATTTAGGCAAAATATGTTATATGTATCTAAAATTTTATAAAAACAAAAATAAACTATTAATAATTGAAATTAAATATTTTAATCTCTAAATTTTACTTTAAATTTTAATTTTTTTGAAAGTGCTACAAAATAGTAATAAAAATTAAAAACAAAAGATATCACAACTAAATCATAAATTAAAATACAAAAATATAACACACGGAGTCATAATCTTGAATATTCATGTTTTTAAATCGAATATTAATCAGATTTATTGGATCATGTTATTCGAATTAGTTCTTTTTGGATTCATGTTTATTTGGGTCGAGTGGTCATAGACCAGACTTTTGAATCCAACTAAGTACTTGTAGATTTTTGTTTGTTTCAGTTCCAATAATTTGGTTCGATTTCAGTTCACATTTTTGGGAGTGATTAAAATGCCAAATCCTAAAACTTATAATTTATTTTCGCTTTCTGGATGTTTGTGATTTTACAATTTTTATGGCAGTCTCCGATCTGATTATTCATAAACGAATACAATAATACAACTTCATTATTTTAATAATACACTTTACATATGCTCTCTCAAGTTTTGATTTCGCTTGCTAAATCGTTTTACTAGTTTTTTTTGGCTATAGGACCAAATTTCCCTTAACTGTAACTACTAGTTTTTTTTTTCTTCAGCTCCAAAACAAAATCTTCTTTTAGTGTGCATGGTATACGTACATATTACACCACGTCACATATAACCACAAAGTCACACATAAGTAATGCACAAATAAATTTCCGAATTTAGCATCATAACAAACTAATAATCATAATAACACACGTCGTGATCTTACATTATTCAAGAAGGATAATGAGTCACCCTAAGACCCATACGTTAAAGAAAAAACAATAAACAAAGGACGACGAGAAGCATACATACAAACAAACACAATTAATGATTTGCAGAAACAAAGAACCAAAAAACAAAAACCATTTATGACTTCTCCACTAAAAGTTGTTGAATACTTCCGTTTTGGTTAAGACTTCCGTTCTGTTTGGCCACAGGTTTAGCTCCCAACTTCTCCACAAACTCCTCAAGATTCCGATCAGACGAGCCACCGTGAGCCACCGCAGCTTCCGCCTCTTCTTCCATTTCAAAGCATTCTTATTCAGCTCTGTCGCTTTCTCTCCTTTAGTAACTTCTCTCAGCCTCTCCGCCACTTCCTCCCTAGGCACCACCCTCTCCTCCGTCTCTCCACGGCCAAGCCTCACTCCCGTCTTCAATACATCGATCATGTAAACAGCGTCGGTTACTTGATCACCCCACTGAGGAAAACAAACCGTTGGACACCACTAGACAAAGCTTCCATCGTTGAGTTCCATCCACAATGTGTCACGAAACAAACCACAGAAGGATGTGCCAAGACTTTCTCCTGCGAACACCATTCAACGACTTTACCTTTCCCTTTGAGTTCTTCAGGCAAAACATGCCGCTCTTTGTTTGTACCCAACTCTGTTTGTCTAATCACCCACAAGAACGAAACGTCAGCGTTTAACACGCCGAACGCAATCTCGTTGATCTGTTCTTGTTTCACGTATGCTACGGTTCCGAATGAGATGTAAACAACGGAGGAAGCAGGCTGTGAGTCTAACCACTCCATGCAGTCATCCCTTGTCTCGGACATATCTCCTTTGATGTCATCACAAATTAACGTTTTGGCCATTTTGAAGAGCGGTCCGAGCGGTCTGACAACGCCGGGGAGAGAGAGGGTTGTCATGTGGTCGATGAGTTCTTGCTCCAAGGAGTAGAAAGTATCGATGAGAACAGCGAAAGGCTTGTGAAGACGTTTGATCTGGTCTATGATCACTTCTCGTAGAGCTGTATAAGGTGAAAAAGGATGAATGAAAGAAGGGATCTCGTCGTGTTTCAAGAGAGGCATGCATGGGATCTGGACATCAGTCTCGGGTTCTGTTTTGGTCGGGAAGTCGACAAGCCTGTGGTGGTAATAATAATAAGAAGCTAAGCAAGCACAAGACTGGACCCAGAGAACAGCACAAGGGATCTGAAGATCTTCCGCTACGTCACAAACCCAAGAGACGAAAGGGTTGTTGATGAGACACGTCACGGGCTGTTTCATCACTTCCTTGTAACGTTTAACAAGGTTTTTGATCTCTCGCGTTCCGACCAGCTCAAGTTGTGGTCGGAGGATGGTGAAGTTGGTTCTGCTTGCGTCATCGTCTTCAGGGAGACCGTCGTCAAAGAAATCGAACCGGAGATAACCTTTACCTATAGGTTTGAGGACGCGGTCTTGGATTTTGTTGGCGGTTCGCATCTTCTTGCCCCATGATTCTGTGGTGACAAAAGTGATGAGTAAACCCTTTGAAGCTAAGAGCTTGCCGAGACGAAGAAGTGGATTAACGTGGCCTTGCCCAGGGAAGGATACGAGCATCACATGAGGAGGTAAAGGAGAAGATGATAGTTCCATTCTTAAAAAAAAAAAGATTTGGGTTCTTTTTTATGCGCTCTGTTTTTCTTGTCTCAAGTATGTGACATGTTAACTAGAGAGATCTGCTTAAATACAAGACAAATAAGATGTATAAGCAATGAGTTATCAATATCCACCGTCTCATTTTTTGTCCGTACTGTCTTATTCAATTTTATCATGGATTCTAAAAATCGGTATAGCGGCACATACATATGCACAACTCAATCTTTTCCAAAATGATTTTTCTAAAATTTAATTTATATAATTTAATTTGATTTAAACTATTCAAAATTAATTAAAATTAGTTAGAATCAATCTAAATTAAGTATGTTAATTTAAGCAATAATGTTAATATAGATCCACAAATTTATCTAATTTAATAATTTATCACAATAATTTTCTATTTCTATTCGAAAACTAAAATATTTTATATAAATGTTATATATATAAGAAAAATCAATAATTCGTTAATGATTAGGCTTCATCTAGATCTCAAATAATTTATTTACTCGTTAGTCTTCTATAAAATACTTAATTACCGTCTAGCGATTTTTGAGCATCGATTTTATCGAATGCATGAGGCTCTTGAAAGGTAACTTGGTTAAGTGTGTGACGCGGAGAACTTGATACTCTTTAGTTTTCCGATTATTTACATTTTGAAAACCAAAGAAGATATCTATTTATCTTCTCTATTAAAAGAGAAGTGCAATTTTTATCTACCATAAAAAATTTATACTAAGTCTATTTCAGCAATTACACATATTTAATTATTTACACTAATCTATTAAATATAAAACATTTCTAATATTTTTAATAATTGTGAGGATATTAATAATAAATTAATTATAACAAAATCTGCTGTAAAAATCTAACAAGATCTTACAAAGATTTTTAAATATTTTTACATGAATGCATTCATTAATTTAGTAATTAGTAATATAATATTGTTATAAATTAAAATTAAATAATATTTTATCATATAAGAAATTATATGCTATTTTTAGAGATTTATGAGTATAATCTATATTATATTAAAAAATGTAATATATGAATGAAATATTAAAATTACTAAATTGATACCTTAACATATTTTTTAAAATTATAATTAATAAAATGAAAAATTACCCGCACGAATGTGCGAGTCAAAATCTAGTCTTCTCTATTAAAGAAAAGTACAATTTTATCTACCACAAAAAGTCATACTGGTCAATTTTAGCAATTACATATATTTGATTATTACATTATCTATTGAAAATAAAACTTTCAAATATTTTTATTAATTATTAGGATATTCATAATAAACATTATAATAAAATCTGTTGTAGAATATCTAACAAGATCTTACTAATATTTTAAATGAATTCATTCATTAATTTATTAATTAGTAATATAATATTATTATAAATAAAAATTAGATAAATTTTATCATAGAAGCAAACTCTCTGCTATTTTTAGAGATTTTATAATGATAATCTATATATTATATTAAATTGTAATTAATATATGAATGAAATATGAAAATTTATTGAATTGAAATATTAACATATTTTAAAAAAATTACAATTAAGAAAATGAAAAATTCGTGCGGATCAAAATCTAGTTTATATTTATATTAACTGATATACATGTCAGAGCATCAATAGTGGTAAAAGTCTTTTAAAATTGGTCTCTCATATTATTTAGTAGTAAGTTAGATGAATACTTAAATTTTAAGAAATTGAAATAAATTTCATGAGAAATGGACAAATGGTTTAACAGTCTTTCTAAATTATTATAGGGTCCCTCAAAGAATCGTTCCTCTACTTTTAATCTCTCTCTTTCCACTATTCTTTATTTTACTAAATTTTGTAGGTAAAACTCATGTAAAAAAATAAAGTTGGGCATGCTCCCAATTATGTTTGGACACGAATCGAATAGTACCATAATTTTTAGTATTTATAATTTACTTCTTATCTTATTATCTTATGAATATCTAATTTTACAATTTGATTTGCTTTAGAGAAATACGAATATCCAATTTTTAGATATCTAAAATATTTTTGGATATTTACAAATATTTATGGATATCTTACACATTTTCCTTAATACAAGTAAATCTAAAAAACTGTGTATGTTTGTTTTCAATTTTTTTTACATAATATTAAACTGAAAGTGAAAATTAGTGAAATTTTATGTTCCATACTATTTTATAATGAAATAATTTTGTTTTGATAAACACACATAATTTTAGAAAATTGTAGGTTTTTATAAAAAATATATTCCTTTTTAATTTAATTTTTATATGTATTTTATAAATAAAAAAATTATATATTAAAATTAATAATTATATAAAATATACATTTAAACATTTTATTTACTTGTAGATATACATGTATTTTTATAAAAGCTGGAGCGGATCGAATATCCACCTCTAATTTTTTTTATTTGTGATTTGCTTCGTTTTAATGGATATTGATTTTTAATATTTACTTTACTTTACTTTGGAGACTTACGGATATCTGAATTTTTTGGATTAAATCAAAACGAATAACAAATTCAATTTAACGGATAAAATGCATGTCCCTATTCTCAATATAACCCTAGCTCTGTATTCCATGCGGCTTTGAGGAATATTAAATAAACAAAAATAATTGTATGACCACATTTAGGTCCAAAAGATTCTAAGTCCACAGCATATACAAAGAATATATACATATTTGTATGAGTTTACAGGAAAAAAAAGATTCAAATCCAATTCAAAAGTTCACTGCAAAGATATTTTGAATTGAGTTTTCCATTAAGTTAAAAACTACACAGTTAAACATTAATATAAAAAAAAATATATTTTTATATATATATATATTAAGAACATCTAGAAACCCCTGTAGAAAATGCTGTAACGTTACTTTTGTATTCAATGTGGTTTGAGGAATATTAGATACAAATATTTGTATGACCACATTTAGGTCCAGAAGATTCAAGTCCACAGCATATACAAAGAGAAAAAATATAGGTATCAATCGTATTTGAAGTTGGCAATATATTCATGTTGGACTGAATTGCACCTTTTTGGAATAAATGATGTGAAATGGTTGATTTCATTAATTTCACAGACTTGTTTTATCATTTACAATGAATGGAATAGAATAGTCATCATTTCATCAACTTCATAAATAAATAGATGAAATACAAAAAAAAAAAAAACTATCCCATAACAAATTTAATCATGAACAAATAGAATGGATATGTTCTATATTTTGCTATATTTTCTTCCTATCATTTCACTTTTGTTCCATTAACTGCATATTAACTTACCAGTTACAGCCGTAATGTTAGATGTAGTGTGTAATTTTAGCCAAGTGTCGTGCCTCGTGTATGATAGTCTTGATTGGTTAATTTTTGCTCTAATATATGGAGTTAGCCGACCATATATAAGAAAAGCAAAAGCCCAAATAAAAGTTACTTCACCAAAATAGCTTGTTCTGTAGTATGGTTTGTGTTATAAAGCTTTTGTCGGTATATATTACGACTGAGAAGATAGACTTGGAAATAATTTGTTTTTTTACTGAATACATTTGAATGGAATTTTTTAGTGAATACATTTGAATGGAAGCAAATTTGAAACTTTTATACCATAATAATAAATGCTTTTGGTTAATGACACTTTCAACAAAGTTATTTGTTTTTTGGTTACTTAAAGAGTATACTGTCAGATTTGATAAACAATCATCAACAACAGTGCATAGAAAAACCAGTGAACCACCATTCACCAAAATATAGTATCGTGTTCAAATTCATCAAGTCTAGCAACATCCAAAAAAATATCTGCTTTTCTAACCAGCGATGGTGAAATGGAACCTAGATGACTAACTAGAAATATTTTTGGACAATAATATTCTGTTAGTGGACATTATTATCAAACAAGAAAGTAACAAAATAAGTAAGACCGGCGTGGCGAAATTAAGTACATCTACTTATATATGTTTATTCTTCTATGTTTGTAGAAATCATGGAAAGCTCGAAGACTTCATTAGTTTAGTTCCACAAAATTAAAAAGGTGACGTGTTCTTATACCGTTGGTTAGCTAATAAGTGGCCAAGTTCCAAGTCTAGTGCACTACCACCAACCGTAAAGCTATTAATGAGTTTTGTTTTGCTTCAGGACTGCCTCTGAGCACCACATGAATGTAGTTTTCTTTAACAGGTTGTAGTTGTGATATTTTTTTTATATATGTCGTGTTAATATATGGATCCAGATGGTAGAAGAATAAACTTGTGAAAACGGTTGGAACGGAGCAGAAAAGTTGTGGTTGGCTTAGAACAAATCAATTTAAGAAATGTAAAACCAAATCAAACAAAAAAATTAAGTTGGTACCACATGTGGTACAGTAATCATCAAATCTAACTGTCGTTTTACCACATTTTCAAATAACATTGTATTTTTTATTTGTAATTAAATTATAGTAATTTGACCAAAAAATTAAATTATAGGAATCAAATAAACTTTTTGTTTTGATCAAACTGTAACCAAATAAACTTAATCCATATATTTTGCATAAGTACTCACTAAAACATATTAATTACTAATCAGTTTTAAGAGATCATACACCGTCCATTTATTTATTCTACATCTATTGCATTATAGTACTGCTACGTAAGACTAAGTTGGACCTTTTAGTTATCAAATTTTAACGTATGTGATGTTACTTAATAACATGTGCTACAATGAGTGGTTTAAGCCATTGTCCATTCTTTTTTTTTTGTACAGATAAATTGACAAATAATTAGAACTAAATAAAACCAGACCGGTAATTTATGAATTCCCTACATTGCAATGAATAATTTATAATCTATCACGTACGGAATTATTAGATTACCATCACATGTGATTTCTAACCCGACATATAATCCATACATTGTTACTAAAATTTATAATAGCTGCAATTATGGATATCGTGTGGTTCTTTTTATTATTTCTCTATTAATAACTAATCAAAAATAAAATTAATCAAATATAATAGCCTGATAAATCAATCTGCACATACAATACAGTTTTAAAATATTCAAGATTTTAAGCATGAACTGTTTAGATAATTTTCTTTACGCAAATTTAATGGAACAAATTCATGTTGATATTTTATAAGAAACAAATAAGATTACTATCAAAATTTAAGCCACACATTTTAGATTGAAATAAGTATAATTTAATAAAATTGTAAAAACACTTCTAACACCATTTTATAAAAAAATAAACAGCTTTTAACTCGTGTAAGAATCTAAATTTGTTATTATAACTGAATTGTTCCCCTTTGGTAAGCGTAATTATCTTGCAGATAATATTTTAATCATTTATGAATAACTAAATAAAATTGATTAATTAGTGTAGTAGAATAAAATATAGTGAAAGATAGCGAAAATAATATATAATCTTAAAATTAGATATATTTCACATATAACTGATTTATATATTTAAATTAAATATGTATATATATATATATATTATAAAAGAAAATCATTTCCGTGAGAATTGGATTTATATGAACTAACATACGATGTAAAGTATATAAAAATAATCTTATATTTTTTTGAACATAAGAATTTTTATATGTTGCACAGAAATTCTTTTTTATATATATATGTTCAGGTCAAACCACACTTTTTTGTTAGTAATAACCAAACCTTGCGTGTTCCACACACACAATGGACAGTAAGTTTTGGACTACCAGATCATTTGACGATCTA
>CAJHQP010010169.1:0-19605 GCA_905132765.1 Moricandia arvensis
AGGTTGTGAGTGGTTGATAAAAAAAAATTGACACCAAGAAGAAGAAGCTAGTTAGCGCAGTGCAAGAGAGACTGTGAAGTAGTAAATGTTTTGACACTGAATGTATCCAAGATGCAAATCTTGTGGTGGAGTGTCTCATGTCTTGTCCTGAATGTATCCAAGAAGTGACTGTGAATGGCCATAACGCTCCTCACCTTGCTTTAAAGAATGGTAGATTTGAAACTTTCCAAGTCCTCACCGCGTGGATCCGAAGAATGAGCCAAAGAGATTCTAGTTCAACCGAGTCTGATATCTTGAATCAAAGAGATGTATCTCACAACACGCCTTTGCATCTTACAGAATATGAGGGAGATCATCAGGCGATAAAACTGTTACTAGCATGTCAGCTAGTGAAGCCAAACGAAGTCAATGGTGTTGCATGGTTTAACGTTTCTTGATATCTTAAGAGACCAAGGATGGAGTAGAGACTTAGATTTGGAACAAGCTGTTGTTAAAACCGGTTGCAAGGAGGCAGCATCTCTTCCAATACTAGAGAAGACAACATCTGATCACTACAATTCACCAATCACTTTCTGGTCTCATTGCTCCACTGGCATAAGACGTCTAAAGTCTGACACTTCAGAAGAAGGTAGAGCAGTGATCTTGATCATATGTACTTTGATAATCACATCCACTTATCAAACCGCTCTACAACCTCCATGAGGTTTACGCCAATCTGAAGATGGTGGTTCCGCGGTGATGAAGCAGACATTCTTCATTGTACTATGGGTTTCTAACACTATAGGCTTTTGCGGTGCTCTACTTTACACGTTTTGTCTCTTACCAGTTAGTAGCTTGTTTACCACATGTTTCTTTTGGATTGGGGCGTCTCTGGGAGTTTCTTATGCCCTTGCCATGGCTGTAATCTCACCATACCCCATGTTGATTATCTGTGCAGCCTTCGCCTTGTACTTGCTCTTTCCTCTGTATCTACTGATGGAGAATTTCACAGCCCTGACGCTGAGCCATATGAAGGCTACAGTAACTAGAATGTTTGTAACACTATTGAAACAGAGACGACTTTGAGGATGTAAACGTATAACTTGGGTCAATGAGTTTTATCAGGCTTAAAGAGCCAAACTTGTCCACTGTAACATCAAGAGAGAGAACCTAATTGACATAGACCAGAGAGAGGTTAAGACAGTTTTCTCATAAACATAAGACAAACTAGTCATAGCATTCTGACATTAACAGCAAAACCAACAAACAGAAAGACCTTACTAACTGTAAAGCTGTCTAAATCCCATTAAGACTACACAATCAAAAGCCTTTTGGCTCTTCTTCTCACAACTAAACACTCGTTATGTCTTTTTGTTTAGCTGTCCCTAAGGTTATTATCACCTTCATTCAAGCTCTCATCTTCTTGTTGGTACTGCAACTAGGACATTTGTAATGTTTGATGTGCTCAGCCTTTGCAGGTGTGATCTTCACGCATTTACCATGGAACCATTTCTCACAAGCATCACAACATATCCAGAAATCATCATGGTTGTCTCCACACGCACCACAAACTGCACCTTGTTCATCATCTCCGCTCTCATCATCTTCTCTTGGTGGTGGAGACATCTTTGAAGCCTTAGTGTGAGATTCAGATTGTCGAGGCTGCATAGGGAGAAAGTTAGCACATATATATAGACCCAAAGAAGAAGAAGCAACAAAATGGTCAAAAAAAGAAGGCTTTTCAATATACCTTGACACCACTAGACTTGGTTCTGCTACTGTTGTGGTTAGCAGATTGCTTTGCGTTGTCAGTTATAACCTCGAAAATTGTCGGGAGATCATTTATCATCTGGAAGAGCCTCTTCCTGAAACAAATTTAATTAACTTAGAGGAAAGACAACTATAAATTGTTTGGCTGTATAGTATCAGAAAACAAACAATGTTCTAGAACACTGCAGCTACCATACTGGTCGCTGTAGCTTTACCAAACACTTGTAGAAGAACCTGGAACACTGGGCAGAGAAGTAATCTCACCTCTCACTCTTCCCAAACCCGAAACGTGCGCCAAAGTAGAAGGCAACAGAGATGAGCCATGAGTCACTGTGAACAGCAACCAATAATATCCAGTCTTTTTCAGGCATACCGTCCCTTGCAAAGTTAATGCCTAGAGCTGGCTCAGGAAGCTCAGGAGGAACCTCATCGACAGGAAGATTCACCTCCCATGTCTCATTTGGAAGCCCATAAAGACACAAGTTTTCCTTGTCTGCAAAAGAAGAGAAACCACGCAGAGCTCTAACTTCATCTTACTAGCAAACATGTAAATAGTAAGCACACACTTAAAGTCTCCAGGATATTAAAACTACTATGAGGAAGGAAGATAATGAAAGATGAAACTAAGGCAAGAACTAGAAACTCTGACAACAAAACTGTAGATCTAACAAATAGAAACGAGACCAGGAGGCGATTCTTACACTGAAACATACAATGTCAACTACTTCAACAATAAACACTGCGTTATGAAGTTATACAAGAACTCACCAGGGTCACACTCATGGTAAAACTTCCGTACATCTGCATAAAGAAAATCGAAATACCCACAAAAAAATGAGAAAACTTTATCCTCCGGAATGAAGAAAAAAAAACAATTGAACAACATGCACACAAAAACTCTCAAATCTATACAGAACATAAGCCAGATTGTGTTCATTCAAACAAAAGAAACAGAGATGGGAAGGTTCCGACCTGTAGAGAGAGCCTTGAGGAGAGCAGCTCTTCGACCCCTAAAGTCGCTAAACACCTCTTCCACACTGCGAGATACAACATGATTCTGTATTCCCTCCATAACTCTCAGGCTCACAATCGCCGGCGGTGATGGGTACTCCAAAGATCGGATTTTTTTTAGTTTTCCTTTTCAGCGAAATTGTCTACTTGGATTTGTATCCATAAATGGTTAATATCTCCGTCTTTATATTGTCTAATCAATACCTAAATTATTTTACTATACGCATTGATACTTTCACTCATTAAAATTTAAATTTGATACCTAAACTTATAAAAAATGGTTTTTACATACTTGGAACCAATACCATATCAGTTAACCGGTAAATATTTATCTGTGAGCTTGTGCTAGTATAGAAATTTCGATTATATATGCAAAAGAAAGCTATATAACCTTTTAAATTAGCAAATATTTTTTTTATCACAAAAATTTATTTTATAAATAACAATAAGTTATTTATATATATATATATATATATATTGTATATTTAAATATATATTTTCTAATTTGTGTTAGAGATTTTATATTTTTTTTAAACACTTATTATTGTTAAAGGTGTCTTACATTCTTGCATTTATTATTCGGTAAAAGCAATACTGAATTTAATAGTATTGAATATTTTAATATTATAAAATAATTTGTTAAATTTTTATTTTATGTTCTTAATAATCTGATCATTTTCTATTTTTTTATTTTATATCATTTTAAGCAACATAGTAATAAATTAAAATTATATCAAATGTTTGATAAATATTGTATCAAATAAGTCTATTTACTATAATGATAACTTGTTGAAATTAATATTAGAAATCTAATTATAGTATTTTGTCTTTTTAAGTGAACAATAATTCTCTACTAGCACAAGTGGTTAATGCTTGTATTGCAAATGTGCTAAGATGATTTATCCACGAACTAGTTTACCTCAACATGTTATTGACACGTTGTCGGTCGTATGTATTTAATTTTTTTAATTTTAAATTAGATATTTAACTTAAACGACGTCATTTAGGTAAGTATAAGATGATTAATCCACGAACCGGTCCACCCCAACATGTTACTCACATGTTATCGGTCGTATGTATTTTAAAAAAAATATTTTAAATTTAGATACTAAATTCAAATATTTACTAATTTAGATTCATATTGTACATGCAAATATTTTAGGTATCCATTAGAAGATATAAAACCATGATTAACCTCGGTCTCGTAGGATGGAGTTCTCAACTTATGATTTGACTTTTTTTATATATATTTTTGGGCTAAGAGACGTCTCTTATATTGGAAAATGGGTTTTTATTCTCAAAGTATTTGAAATCGACATAATATTTATTTGGTTTTAAATAAATCCAGTGAAAAACTACATAGTTTAACAATAATATTATGATTCAAATTCAACATAATCAGTTATGTTGAATATATATATATATATATGCAAGAAGATTATAATTCAAATTCGACAAAGTATTTAAGTATTTTTGACAAAAAGCTTTTAGACACAACATTTAAATATTAAATTATGATATTGTATTTGTTACTATTATTGCAAACTGCACTGAATTTATATAAAACAAACAAATTAATAATATGAAAAAACTAGCTCTTAGCATGAAATTTAAAATATTTTCAATAACAGTAGATTTCAGAGTACTTTATGAAATGTCAAGTTCAATAACAATAATTTTAAATAATTTTTTTAAAAGCATTCATGGTTAAATAACAATGGATTTTTCATTTTAATACAAATCATCTAACTCTCAGTTGAATACAACTCGAAGTGTCTTGTATATTTGTTCAAATTGAGAATTTTTTAGTTAAGAAATATATTTAAAACCATCTTAAATAATTTTATAAACATGAAATACATCAACAATAAATATAATTATAATTATTTGTATTATTGTACATGTCACTATAAAACCTCAAAAATCTTTTTTTTTTAAGTAAAAATATTTTATATTGGTTATATCTAACTTAAGAATATGTTAAATGATGATTTTATTTTAAAAGAAATTTTTGTTTTTAATTCCTCAAGTATTTTCAATCGGCAAATTAAATACTCAAGTATTATATGTGCATATTTATTCTCAACTAATCATTGACTGCGCAAAATAATGATTGGAATAGTCAACCGTTAAAAATTTGACTGAAACCGTTATGTTTCCGTTAAACAGTTAACGATTGACTATTCCTAATTTCGCGTAGTCAACTATTAGTTGGAGAATAATTTTGGGCGAACAATAGTTGAGTATTAAAATTTCCGATTTCAAATACTTAAAGAATAAAAAAACCATTTTCCCCTCTTATGTCTCTTATTTAAGAGACGGTTCTTAGGTTTTTTTAGTTAAAAATTAAGAAACGTGTCTTAACAAAAATAAGAATCTCACCCTAAAAGACCAGAGTTAATCATGCCTTAACCTAGTTCGAATATTAATAGGCAGTTTTTCCTCTAGAGACATACACTCAATTAATATTCATTATATGATTTTTTTGAGGGAGCTGAGAAGAGGAGAGAGAGAGCTTTAAGAACCCTAAGAGCATCATTATCCCTGGTTTCTTAAGGGGATTCTTGCATTGTTTGCAAGCCCTACTGACATGTGGGGCCCGTGAACAGTGCAAGAACCGCTTCTTAAAACTACTAAATAAGAACCGTTTATAGAGAGTTTCTTACACTATTCACGGGCCCCACTGACACGTGGCGACCCGTAATTGGTTCGTTTTTTTTTGTTTTTTATAATTAGCAAAAAAAAAAGAAAAAAAAATATGAACCCCAAATGGAGTTCCATGGATAAGAGTTGATTACATCCAAGGGCACTTTTTATCTTTCTTTTACAACAAGAGCCACTTCTCACATGTGAGCCACTTTTTGATGGGACCCAAGTGTGACTTTGACAAATATATCCCTGTGGGAAAGAGGATAGGAGTGTGTTTCGTTGGGAAAAACATATTAGTTTTCAATTGAATTATTTTTTTGGCATTTATGTTTCTAGATTTATAGATAAAAGGGCCATTTTTTGAAAGAGGAGTAATCGGGCTTGTGAGTAAAGGTGGCACATGGTATGTGTGGACGGATGATGTGTGGATGTGTGATGTATGGATGGGTGATGTGTACAGGTGATGTGTGTATGGATGATTTGTGGACGGGTGATGTGTGTATGGATGATGTGTGTGCTGGTAATGTGTGGATAGTTATGTGTGGGCGGTGAGAAAGTAGCAGAGGTGTTTTGAACTAGATCAGAATAGCGTTCAACATGAAAAACATGTTAAAAAATACTTCTCTTGAAGTCATTCGTGGACAAGACAATGGATGAAAAAAACATATGCATTGATGTCGTCACTTTAAGGTTGTGTGAACAAAGATTCGTGGACAAGGTTTTCTTTACGGCAACAGAGAGACAAAGAACATGTGATAGTAGAGCCAATATGACCACCAACGACAATCCTATGGAATCTGTTCACCTTCAAAGGAGCAGAAAATTCCAAGTTTACTCGGATTTTTGATGGAAGGCACCATATTCGTCTAGACGCCAAGATAACTTCAGGAACCGGTAGCCACTACCCCTCTTTTCTTCAGCCTAGAAAAAATTGTTCCACAACTCCAACCAGATCTGCTATAAAAGATATGAGGCAAAACCTCGTACTTCCTTCAACTGCAAGTAACACCAGAAACAATCAAAACTTTGAATCATTCAATAGTGTTAAAAGATTGTTGATTGTCAGCAAAAGAAACCACCTTTAGATTTTTGTAGTATAAAATTTCTAAATTCTTCATTATCACAAAGAAAAACGATAGAAGAGGAATTAGAGTTAATGAAGTGATAAGAAAGAGAAAAAATGAAGTTTGTTGAGAATCAATAAGCCACGTGCCTTTTTAATAGATACTTAAAAAAATAGCTTAAGAATGATGAAATAGTCAAAACACCAACACAAAAGTGTGCTTCAAGTAAAAAATGTCTTTAATGTAATTGTGAAGTCTAAAAGTGGCCCTAGATGTAAAAAAATTCATTTTTGAAACATCTATTTATCTATTTAGAAATGGTAGACTGAGTAAAAACTTTTACTACATAATTTATTGACGTAAACAGTCCATAATGGAACATTTTAGTGATTGCTAACATAAACCTTGATTCCCGTGAAGATTAAAATCTGTAGAAGCTGCTGACGGAAAGCAACAACAACCAATGATAAACCAAACCCAAGAGCAACTCCATATGAAAAATCTAAGGCATAGTCACTGTTGTCGCTCTCATCACTGGTTCTTGCTCGGTTTTGGTCTAGTGTATCTGCTTGACATCTACTCCAGTCGTAACCACAAAAATCGTTGCCCTCGTAGCTCGAGTTCGGAAAGGTTTGAAACTGACCACCAGAAGGGATCCTCCCCGAGAGACTATTGTTTGCAACACTGAACTTGGACATGAGTGTTAGTTTCTTCAGAGATGTTGGGATTGAACCGGAAATGTGGTTATTGGACAGATCAAGAACCTCCAAGCTTGTCATTCCTGAAAGTGAGCTAGGGATCTGTCCTGATAACATGTTATCATTCAGTTCAAATACATGGAGGTTCTTCAAGTTTCCAAACTCCTCCCAGATAGGTCCAGAAAGATTGTTTTGGCTGAGTTCAAGCGTTGGTGGTAGCCTGAAAAAATGTTTGTATTGCAGAGATATTCCATACTTACTCATTCTAAAGAAGATTGGGAGATCTAGAGGTGGCTCGTCCGCCGAAATATCTTTGCTTATGAGGCTCTGCAGCCTTGTCAAACTCTTTGGGATCTCTCCTGTGAACGAGTTTCTAGACAAATCCAAGTAGAAAAGATTGGCGAAACCGCCGATCCAATTTGGTATAGCTCCAGATAAACTGTTCCATGAGAGATCCAACACCTCTAGATTGGTGCTCTTGCTCAACCACCTTGGCACTGAACCAGTAAGCCAACTGTTTGGTACAGCAAGTACCTTCAGCTTCTTGAAATGAAGACTCGGGTCATCAGGCAACATTTCTTCGCGAAAATTCAAACTGAGAACCAGAGTTGTCAAGTTCTTGCAGTGCTGAAGAATGTGAAGCGTCGATGAAATGTTCACAAGACTGCAGTTCGAGAGCCCTAAATAAGACAAGCTATGGAAGTCCTTGAAGCTCTTTGGGACATGCCCATTAAAGTTGTTTCGCGCGAGACTAACGTGAGTAAGCTGTCTGCAAGACGGTAGATGTTCAGGCAAAGAGGAATTGAACCTATTGGACCCTAGATCAAGTGAGGTCAAATTACTCATCACAGTACAGTTCAGATACAAAGGACCAGTCAATGAGTTGTTCCCTAAGTTCAACAATCTCAAAGTCTTAGAATTTGCCAACGACTTGGGGATGCCTCCTGTGAATCTATTAGTATTAGCCATTAGATACTCTAGTTTTGACAACTTCTTGAACACATTAGGGATCTCGCCGGAGAATCTATTCCATGAGATATCTAAATGAACGAGGCTGGAGAGGTTACCAAGCGCAGGACTGAGTGAACCAGATAGACCGTTCTCCTGAATCTCAAAAAGACTCAAGCTATGAAGATGAAAGAGATCCTCAGGTATGTTACCAGTGAGATAGTTCCCGCTAAGGAAGAGATGTTCAAGGAAAGAGCATTTCTTGAATCCAGATGGAAACTCTCCGGAGAATCTGCTGGACCCGAGTCTGATCAGCTTAAGCTTGGTGGAGTTGTGACATATATGCACAGGAAGCGAACCATTAAACTTGTTTGACGAAAGACTGAGACTTATAAGTGAAGGAAGATTCAAGCTCTCAGGGACTTGGCCAATAAATCCATTAGAGCTCAAATCTAGAGCTTCTAAGTTTTTGAGATTGAAAATCGAAGGAGGGATGGAGCCTGAGATGATGTTGTGGGAGAGATTAAGAACTCTAAGATGATGCAGTTTCCCAAGAGATTCAGACAACTTACCAGACAGTGTTTTGCTCACAAGATTCAGCTCGGTGACTCTCACAGTGTTGTCCGGAGAGTTTAAGCGAAGCGAAGTAGCAGAGTTACATGTGACCCCCTCCCATTCACAGCAATCTCCACTTGAATTGAAGGTCCAACTATCTGGCTTGGGGGAGAGCTCGTTGATAAAGTCACGCAGGGCATCTAAGTCACGTGGATGGCACGTGAGGTTCTGAGAGTTTGAGGAGCAGAAGCAGAGCTCTACAACAGCAAGTACGACCATCACCAACGACCAGTAATGGTGAAGAAGACCCATGTCGCAAGAGGAAGATATGATTTTTTAAAAATAGAAACTTTGACTGTAACTTTTTAACAAATCTATGAGGAGTAGATGGCAGACATGTGAATACACGGAAATGGGGAGATGATGGTTTGACTATTGACTTTGAATTTGAAAGGTTTTTTCCGTTGACTGAGAGATTCCGGTTTAATTTCTGAACCGGATTCTCGATACAGTTATGATTGGTTAACTCTTATCCTCTCAGACCGAGAGAGTCCGGTTTAGACGACCATTGACAAATGATGAAATGAAAGCTCTGGTTAGCTGTAGCTTCAAATCTTGACCACTAGCAAAAATGATCAAGCAACAAGAAGCGATCAACTGATATCACTGTTATGTCTGTATGTGTTTACCATGACACACCGGATGAGGAGACAAGTAAAACATATTGTTGTCTAATAACCGACCTGTCATACGCCACAGCACAACACAAAGAGGGGGTAAAGTTTCAGGAACTTTAACTGCTTAGGTTGGTTTAAAATTCAAGTTTCACCGCTTGCAGCTTTTTATGTATTCCACTAGAAACCGTTGCTGCATTAGGAAAAGCCTGCGTGAAAATAGTTGTCATAAACAAGAAAGCAAGGTCATGTGTGCAATTGCTTTCACACAATTGATCATGTAGATCAAGTCTGCTGTGGCTCAAAAAGAGTCTATTCTAGCCAGGAAGGCAGAAGTGCATGTGCGATCTCAACACCATCATCCCAATGGCAAAAACTCACAATTAGCACATGCTTAGAGCATCTTTATCCAAGGCTCTTAAGAGGGGTTCTTACACTGTTTGTGGGTCTCACTGACACGTGAGGCCCGTGAACAGTGCAATAACCACCTCCTAAAATTCCTAATTAAAAAACTGTTTTTGATGGTTTCCTACACTGTTCGCGGGCCCCACTGACACGTGGCAGTTCGCGATTGGTTTAGCTTATTATTATTATTATTATTTTTTTTAAGTCAAAAAAAAAAAGAAAAAAAAAATAAGAACCCCTTTGGGGGTTTTGGAATAAAGATGCCCTTATAGCACATGCTTCAGAGTATGTTAAAAAAAGGAGGGCTACTAGTAAGGCAGATGTCATTAGTTCAACTGAAAATGATTCCGGTCATCGTGTCAGAGAGTTCCATTTTGAATGACTACTTGGACGAAGTTAATATTACATGCTCTGATTTCGGTCTGAAGAATTAGAAGTTCGGCCCAAACCTCGTAATAGTCAAAAAAAAAGTGGCAATACGTAACAAAAATATAAACTAAGGTTAACATTGTGCTGTATCATATGCAAGTGACAAAATACTTCCCTTATACTCATTCCGTTTTTTTATATTTGACGTTTTATGATTATGCACATAGATTAAGAAATATTTAATTTTTTATTATTTTTCTAAACAAAAAACATCATTAATTGTTTACTTAACAACAATTCAACCAGTAATAAAATAGAAGATATAATATCATTAGTCTTCTAACATTAACTAATAAAAAAATTTACATATAAATTAAAAACGTGAAATAATTTGGAGCAAAAATTTCTTCTAAAACGTCAATACAAAAAAAGGAGGGAGTAATAAAAAGCTGCAATGAACAATTACAAGAGGTGCGACGTAGAGATAGAGTACAGATGCAGAATACAATCAATCTCTGTACAAGGATGAATTACAATTCAAACTATAACTGCAAAGAACATCTTAGAAATGATTACCACAACCTGAACAGGCTTCCACCACAATACCAACCACAGAGCAATCTGCAATTAATGCATTCACATGAAAAATTAAAGCTGGAGAAGCCACACAAAAAGGTACTACAAAGGCGTTAACCATTACACTAGAGTGGACCTACCGGCCCAATTATTGTAACCAACCCCAGCAAGTGCCCTCTGGGCTAATAAAACAAAATGGTTATCCAAAAAGGTTGGACGTGGACCTACTGGTTTACGTTTGATATTGGTTTAACTTCGGGTTATCAGTTTATGTAATTCGGTTTATTTTATTGCAATTTATCAATTTTATAAAATTTGAAACTATATAAAAACCACATATGATTTGATTTGGTTTATGTCTAAGCAGCTGGTACAATTTTCAGATTTGCCATCGATTCATGACAGTATATAAAATAAATATCCTTTGTAAAAAAGAAAGTATATAAAATAAAGAAAAATAAGGATCAATGTGTTTACAAACGATTTTTTTTAATCACAAAAAACGAATATTATTCCCATGATATTCAAATTATATAACAAACGAATAATGAAGGAATTAGTTAAATACAATTACAACAATGAACCGAATTACAACATTGAAAAATTATCAGACAAAATATATCTTTAATTACAGCAGTGCAGATTCTCTGGATTTGTCCAGCTGAGACAGTGAGTGTCTGAATATCTCCCATCTTGTTCATTGCAGCTGCAAAATCAGACGCGAATCAGAAGGGTTTCTGCTATATTCCGACACAATACTGTCAGTAGAAGCCCCGGTTCCGAACAAAACTTGATCGCTAGCCAAAAGTCCTTTCTTCTGCATCAAGTTTCTGTAGTAGTTATTGTTGAACGATTTTGGTGTTACTTGATCTAGAGGTGCTAGATTGTATCCCCACCGTTGAACGGACAACGACGCTTACGTGTGCTAGCGAATCCTGCGTCAATGTCGCTCGAGTTGTCGTAAAGCCTTTCCTTAAACGTTATGCATGTAGCTTGCCCTAAGGTATGAGCTCCTGTAAATAAAGTTTACGTGTGTTATAAGCAGTCTCTTGAAAGAGATATTGACAATAAATAAGCGACTAAAGGTGTTTTTTTTATTGGGACTGACCAGAGAGAGCGACAGGGTCTCTGATATTGAGACCTTCTAGAAGGAAGAGATCAGAGAGGTCGTCTAGGCTTGCTCTGAAAACTGGGGAGATCGCCACTGTCTGCAAAAGCTCTAAACGCAGTGGTGGAATCTCTCCGACCAACCTTCACTGTATATCTTGGACCTCCTACCTATTGATGATATATTATGAACACCTACAAAACCAAACACAAATTTTAGACGTCCATGAACACCCACATATACATGTTATATCATATTGTTATATATTTGGTGAGAATTATAGAAATGAGACAAAATGGTTCGTATACATAGGCATGAAATAATCAACCCAATAATCATTTTGCGGTCCCTTTTAGTTGCGGGAGATCGTGGAAGCCTTCTGGCTTTTCCAAATACGTATTTTATAGTAATTTGGCGCCTTTCCAATATTTATATAACTTTTTGAACAAATATTTATATAATTTTAATTAGTTTGCTTACTTATTAAATACAAAAAATGATTATAATCTTTACGATGAAGATTAAACTCTTATTAGCTTTACTTTGATAAAGATTTTATATCTTATATCATATTCCACAATCTTAATTTAAAGCTTTACTTTGATTATGTTTCTTACAATTCAACTTTTGCATAATTTAACATTTTAGTGAAAAAAGAAGTAAAAAAAATTTCTGACATAATTTAACATTTTAGTCTTAGACAACATTTTTGAAATTGGACTTTTGACTTTGATTATATTATGATTAGTTTTATTTAAATTAATTATATTTAGCTAAAATTTATTATTCCTCGAATATTTTACTCTAGTATGACTATATGTACAGCCAAAGTCTACCTTTCGTAAAAAGAATTGGATGTAGGACCATACAAATAACTATTTAAATCTTAAGAGGAAAAACTACTTAATCCAACTCTTGATCTGTTGATATATTTTTAAACCTTTTTGTCAGCAATATATTTTTCATCGGTGTAGTGAATTTTATCTTTTCCAAAAGTATATATTCAGTATTATATACATATATTTCAATGTTTTGACATGTAACCGTAATTTCAAAAAGAAATTCAAAAAGTAATTATTTTGTGAATGGGATAGGACTTTTGTATTTGATGTGAGGGACAACTTTTGTCTCAACAGATTGTGAAGGAAATTTGTAATAATGCAATTGTGTTAGTAAAATAAATTAGGAAAGACAGTTTTGAAATAATGCACCTAGTGTAGTAAATCATTCTCCCATCTATCTTTGTTTTTTACTTCTATGTATTTCTTTATAAAAAGAAATGTTATATTTTCCTCTGTTACAGAGAGATTCTATTTCTACATTTATATTTAGAATGAAAGATCATTTCTTATTAATAAGAAAATAGCATTAAATATTTTAAAAAAATATTTAAAAGAAAAAAAATAACAATTTTCTATGCCCAAATTCGCGAACCAAACTTAAAAGAGGGTAAACTACTGATCTATGAATTAAATTTGATCCAACAAGATTAATGTTCCAAGTAGATCATCTTGTTTATGCACTTTAGCTCTCAAAACTAATAACTATTATGTGAGCGCATAACTTTTTTTATTATAATCATGAATAAATTGTCAATAGTTTATAGTTTTTTTGGTTGTTGTAGGAATAGTACCTCATCAGTTATATTGTAAATAAAGTCATCTTCTTATTCGTAAGTAACTTTACTTCAGTCGAATAATGTAAACTTTGTAATTCTTTGATGCATTATAGGTATAACTAATTAGTTCACCACACTGATCAACATGCTCTGTGTAAGGGCCAAGGATAGGGCCGATGTGATGCGTCACTAGTGTTTGCCTCTGAAGTCTCTAACTCAATATAGAGAGCAAAATCAGTCTATCAATCCGACAGCCTTGTGGACTCACAGTCTAGCTACATCTCATGCATTTAGCGAGATAGGTAAACTGCTACTTTGCTCTCAAGGATTCCAAATTTGAGTGCTACTGTTGTATATTTGTGTCTGAGACCAAATAAATAATATGAGTATCCGACGAATGTATATAACGGTAGAGCCAAAACTAGTGATCGGTTAGAGTAACAGGGAGTGAAATCATCATGATGAGGTTACTTGGTATATGTTAAGTGTTATTTCCAATGTTTTTTCTCATCTTTGACAATAGTGGATAATGTCTCATGCTAACTCTTAAACATCTTGCACAAATCATCTGATGACACTAGCACACGTATGTTGAGAATCAAAGGCAAAGCTTTGTACTTGTCTAAAGAGAAGTCTCTACAGTGTCTCCATAACTCGTATGCAGGTAGCTGCTAAGCTATTATCCTGAGATCATATTGTGTCAAGAATAAAATCGAGTATCGATTAAAGAAAATCCGATAGAAATTTATAGTCTAGCACTATGCCGGGGATATAAAGTATTGTAGGTTACGATGTATATATATATACTGTTTATATAAAATAATTAACATTTTAATAATTTTAAGTTTCTTATAAATATTAAATAGATAATAGAGTTAATATTTGATATTTTGAATGTGACATGTCCGGATATCTGTGTGTATTCAATTTTTAATCTGAATATCCTAACACCGATATCCATTTGGATAACAATTTTACGAATCCGATGAATGCATATATGAATCTGTATATCTTAAATATCTTGGATATTCGATCCATCCTAGACCTAACTGTGTATATGTATATATGGTGATTAAAAATTTAAATTGTAAATTTGTAAATTACATAAGTTATTCTTATTAGATATATATCATACAAATGATAATACATTGTATTGTTGTATATATATAAACTATTATAATAAATATTAGTATATATTTTAGTCATTAAATTATCATGGAAAGTTACATGATTTTACTGTAAATGAAAAGTTCAGATTATAATCAAAATTATTAACATTATTATCTTTTATAGTTCAAATATAGTTGTAGCTTATATGAATATAAATACTAACTTACTATATATATGTATAATTTTGTTTTATTAAAAAAATTGAAAAAACACATTTATTTTTTATGAAGTTTCATCCAATGACAAAGGTTAATAATGGCTAGTCCATTTATTTTTCTGTAAGAACAATGTTAGATTGTTGATACAAGATAATATCAGGGCATCATGTAAATATTAGGTAAAGTAAGTAATTTATATTTTACTTCAGTTTAATAAATAGATAAACAATTGTAATTAATAGGAATTAATAGTGCAATAAAAATGGTCATTAATAGTAAAATTGAATTAATACTCTTTATACCATCACACACTGGAGCACACGCGTTAAGTGAAGGCCGCTTGATGTTCAGATACAAAATAGAGTTAATGAAGAGAAAGACAAAGGCTTGGTTGTTAAAGCCATAAGAAGAGACAGAGAAGGGTGAGGTGCCCTCTGACCACACCTGCAGTGCCCACATTTCACTGTTTTACAATGACACACAAACTCTAATATTCTTCCTCATTCTTTGAAAAGGTCAAAATACCAAAATTTTAAAATTAAAGTCTAAAATTAGTTCAAAATCTATTTATTTTGAATTATGTACAATACAAAGGAGATATTTTTACATATCAATATTATGACAATCTAACACTGAATCTTTTATATAAATATCTTATAAACAAAAAATCATATAAGTGAACATTTAGTTAGATAATAAATGAAGAGGAACGTATTTAAAAATATAAAAGTGAATTAACTATGTTAAATCAGATGACTCAACTTAACTAATAAAATCCTTCAACCGATACTCGTACTACAGAAAAGAAACTACCAAATTTAATTAGATTCTTTACAAAAACATATTGGTATAAAAAGGGAAAGGCTGTAGCTATATATATAATGAGATTTTACAACTCAGTCCCAATTATTACAGAGCAACAAATCAAGAGGAGAAGAAAGTGATAGGCTTATTATTAAGTTGGTGTATTTGTAATTTATTATATAAATTTGCCTATTGCCTGTGGCTCTTCTCATCTTCTAACACTATCATCATCTACTTGGTTCTTCTGTCTCTGAGTTTATCTTTTATTGACTTTTTCTTCTTGGTTCTTTCTCTGCATCTCAAGACTTGTTACAATGAAAAAACAACGTATACTATGTCTCTTTCCAAAAATTACAAAATTAAATCTACCTCTTTGGATTTATATTATCTTATATATGTTCTCTGTGAATGTCTTCTAGTGATATAATTTTTCTTTATTTCATGTCGTCATCTCTATGCTTCTCCTGTCTAATTCTATACTCGTCGTTTCTTCTGAATCGATACTCATTTCTATCTTCTCTCTCACTTTAAATATTATAATGGATCTTTGTAGATAAGCAAAAGCATAACCTGAGAAGATGTCTCATCGTACAACAACACAATTCATCATCTCCACTCTCAGCTGTCCTCCTCGCCAGCGCGCCACCGGACCAACACTTAACCGTGGACAGACCGGTGCATGACGATGATCCAACACCCAACTCCGTGCTCACCACACACCCAAAAAACTAAGAAACCAACCCGTAACTCAGTGAGTACCTCTGTGTTATATTTGTTGTATACATAAACATAGTAAGCGCGTCTGTGTACAGAGAGAGAATCAAGCAGCCTCAGTGAGACTTTTCTCTTGAGAAACAAAAAAGACAAGAACCCTAAATTTTGATTCACTTATTTGTTATCATTCTTGATAATCAAGAACTATGATTATATCATCAATCTGACGTAGATTTATTAGAAAAATTCATTACTCTATTCAACAATTCACGAGAAGATTAGTCTATTCATTTCTTACTATATAATATTGAATCTGATGTAAATGTCTGCGTGATCAATATTCTTTGATTGAACAGATCCAGATGCTGAGTGATTGCGTATCTCCAAAGACAATCATGGCCGACGAACAAGAATCCTTGCGAAGCGTGTGCAACAAAGGTTTCAAAGAGAACATAATCTACAGCTTCACAGGAGAGACACAACCTCCATGGAAGCTGAAAACAAAAGTCGTAACAAAGAACTGAAGAGAAAAAGGGGTGGATATTTGTCCGGGAAGCCCACGTGTCGTCACCATGAACCGTCACGGCTCTCGGAGACCTCCACTGAATAAAGAAGCATTATACCGAAAGCACGGTGAGAAGAAGTGGAACGTGTAAAAATTGCCTCTAAGCGTACGCTGTTCAATCTGATTGCGAAGCTCACTCCAAGATTTGTGCGTACCAAAGAGTATCGATCGGACTTGTACCATCTGCTCTATGGTAAACTATCTCTTGTTCTATTCAATAAATTTGTATATATCATATGAAATGAGAATCGATTAATACTATAGTGTGAAAAGAACATATATTGTTAATAACCTTATAAAAAACGTGTTGGTAGTCCATATCATAGATTATATTCGTATAGTGCGTCATTCATTTGTTGTTCGACAACTAGAAGCATTTCTACTTCGAGTTTACATGTCGGCTACTTATTATAAGGTTTCTGCTTGAAATTTCAGTAAAAACATGTCGCGTCAGTGAATATTATTATTATTAACTACTGATATTAGCATGAGTGTAGTACCCTCATATATATTATATATATATATATATATATATGACTTGTGACTGAAGTTACGCGTCTAGATATCATCTATATTAATGTCACGGAATATCATATATCATACATAGACATGAACAGCATACGCATATAAAGCCACATAGATCTATCAATTTATTTGTTGGTGCTAATGAGTAGAGTTAAATGAGGAAGCACAGCTGAAAGATGAAAGGAGAAAAATATAGATGCTAAATTTCGTCACATGTGAATTGGATTGTTCATGCATTCCCACTCTTTGTTTCTTCTTCACCTTGCAGTTCCTCTTTCATGTTAACTCCTCTTCTTGTGGGTCTCACCCCACTCTCTCTCTCTAGAATATTAAATATATGTGTGTTATATGTATTAGAGGTTGTGTAATGCTAATAAGTGAATATTGTGGTCTACGTGATATAGTAGAGTGTTGACGACACTTTACATTTCTAGGTTTATATTTCTTTTATTTCTAAAAATTATTTTGCTATATATTAACCTTTATTCTTCAATTACATTTATTGGTGCATCTGCAGAAAAGACATGTACATACACACAGCGGCATTCTGTGATGCATTAATACAAGATCAGCAAGAAACCCTACCGTTGAGCTCACGGCGTAGCGCGCCGCTGGTGAGCAGTGTGGCTAGACATGCTTTACGCGTGCTTCTTCTGCTCTCTCGCACCAACCATTTCGGTAACAACTCAAACACTGTTTACCCCTCTAGCTTCAGGTACAATCTGAACCGTCATCTTGCCCGAAAAGTTTGAAGACTTCATCCCTCAGCCCAGCCAAACCCTATCCCGGCCCAAATAATTTTCTCATGCAATGCTCTTTCAACACCAAGATCGTTGCACACAACGGTCAAAGTCTCATGAACCACAACGTCATGATCAGCCTCGGTGACAACATCAACAATAACACAACAACTGTATCAAACTCGAAGCTTTCAGCACAACAAGGAAACTCTGCATCAAGATAAATGTATCCTCTCTTTCGCCTGAGTGTGCTGACAACAACGGATCCTTCTCGCTTGCTAAGAGGTTAACTTCTTCATCTTCGTTCAAGTGCGGGTCGTTGTAATGACTTGGCAGACAATGAGAATGGAACCTTAATGCGTTAATGAACTCTCTAGCTTAGTACAAGAAGACTCAACAAGACCGCGTCCGTAGGCAGCATTTCGACCTTACATTTCGTAACAATCTTAGCATGGTGAGGCTCTGATAGTTGACTTGGATTTTTAGGAGTAATGGTACAGAGCTTATGAGCAACGTAAATGGTCGTAATCCACGCTCCTTCGGCACTGAGATGAAGTTCACACAAACCCAAATCATCCTTTGAAGAGCTTGAGATGATTCGTAGGCAAATAAATGTAATTGGGTCTCTCGGAGACTTTCATATTAGCTTTTAGTTTGTTGTTTCGATCAACTATTCAAGTGGATTAATATTCCTTAGTATTCAATTCCTCAAGTGTTTGTTTGTTTTAATATTGTTGTCAATGTGGAAAATCTCGAAACCGGGTTCATATGATGCTTCAAGTATCTGAGTTAATTCCGCAATTAATTATATATAAATTCCGCAGTTGTTTTCCTCCTTAAGATGTAATTCTAATATAACAATCGTATAATTTGTACCATGTCCTATTCCGGTACGATAATCCAATGCCAGCCAGTCAGATTCAACATCTACTCATAATTAGAAACTGAGGTCTTAACAAGAGTTAGATATAGCCCATTATTTATAAGCTATAATAAATCTTTTAAACCACTGCACCAAAGAGATTTTTCATGAGTATTGTCATTTTGATTATAAGCCATATTATTATTCTCTCTAAAACATCTTGATGTATGTGTTTTACCCAAAATCAGCAGTGGATATATTATGTGAGTAATTTTAAATAGCTGTATACTGTATTTGCAAGACATATAGTATTATAAACTCCCACATGGATACTTAATAATTCTGCTTGCTCATGAAGAAGTTCTGATAAATTTCATATATTATATATATATACATATATGATATATATTACATAATCCTACGTTGCACATGCAGTTATCAGCCAGATTCAAGAGATATATGATCTACAACGAATCGGATAATATTCAGCAAAAAGCATAAATACAAACAGAAGCGCATCCAACATTCCAACATTATTCAAGTTCGTGATCGTTAATCCAATATTTATATAATAAGTATTGCTATAATGCTCGGTTTGTTGTAATATATATGTATTAATATACAATAGCAGCAATATCCTCTC
>CAJHQP010010170.1:0-19596 GCA_905132765.1 Moricandia arvensis
AACGCTTATCTCTCTCTGTTTTTTTCTTGTTAAACTATATACCTTAAATGATAAGTGTTTTAGTATTTCTATATTTACATAAATTGATTAATTATAGATATATGGGTAATTTTCTCTTTTGCTTTGTCAGCTTGCGCAACTCCCTTAAATAATTATAAAATAAAGTTTTCGCTTAAAAAATTTTTAGAGGAAAATGATCAGAACATATTTCATTAATGAGGTAAAAGAATTATTCATTTTTATTTTATAGATATTTAAATATACATAACTATTTTTAAAAAATAAAAAAATTAAAAAGGTAAAATACTTTTTCATTTAATTTATAGATATTTAAAAAACTATTTTTTTGTCAGCTTCTAAATTTTATAAAGTCCATAAGGCTAAAAGGTGTATAATTTTTAGGGTTTCCACGTTATACATACATGGCAGCTTAAAAGACAAGATACAAACACGTGACTAAAAAAGGACATGCAATTCGGAATTGAGCTCCGCCACCGACAATCCTCAGACCGCCGTAGATTGGAGCTCTTCTCCTCCGCGAATTTGCATCTTCATTGATTTGTACACCCTCGGACTCTATCTTTCACCCAATCCTTTGCTCATATCCAGGATCCTCTTCTACATCAGATGTTAGCTTTGAGAACGCTCAAATAATCGGTCAAGATATTTTTGTCGGACCATCTTGAGATTTTTGTCGGACCATCTTCAAGCTATAGAAAGATGCCGGCTCTGCTCAATCTCATTCCAAGCCAGTTGAGACCATACCATCACCACTGCTTCCTTTCTGCTAAGACACCTTACCCATAAGCCATTTAATGGCTCCATAGAAGAAGAGTAAAGATTGATTCTCTTAAGAAAAGATTAAGTGCATAATTGAAAGAAAAAGAGAAAACGCAAACACAAAACAAATGGAATTTTAACAGTTCTTTGCAAAAGAGGAGAACATGGACTTTATTTATCGCAAAACAAATAAGAAGAAGATAAAGCGTGAAGAAAAAGCCCAGATTTGTATTGAGGATACACTTCAAAATCGCCAAACAAAATTTAAATCCGACTAAGCGGAAGCAAAAATCGATCTATAGTTCGAAAATATCACAACAAAAGATCGGTTAACAACCAAATTAAAGGTCTCTTCATGACTCACTGTGAAAATTTAGAGGAGAGAACGTAGAGAAGATAACTTTTTTAAAAAAAAATATGCATAACTATTTATATAAATAAAATATAAAATATATTTTCAAACTTTTTTGTTTGTTTCTATTTTTTTCTATTTTCAAATTTTTATTTTGAAACCAAAAAGTCTTGTTGAATCTATTTTTAAAATCTTTAATTTACAACTTTAGTATTTATTTATATATTTTTTGAAATCTAAAATTTAACCCCTTAAATTTAAATCATAAGCTTAGATAAGTTAACCATATGAATATAAGTATATATAAATATATTTTTAATGAAACATTATCTTGATGGTTATATCTGTGATAAAAACCTTTTAAGTCATTTTAGGAAATTTCTCTAGATATGACATGTTGGTTTGTCCATCCAAATGGACTAGCTGAATAAAGATGAGATTGATATGTTTCTCTATAGAAATAGTTGTGTTTCTGTATTCCTTTTAATTTTTTTTTCGTTTGCCTATCTTTGACACTCCTTTAGTTTTAAGCTTTGTACATTTTATTGTGTTCACACAACATTTCTAGAACGTTTATTTATTCATGTTTTTTCTTGTCAAACTATATGCATTAAATGATAAGTGTTTAAATGTTTCTATATTTACATAAATAAGTTTTTTTTTGTTTTAATTTGTCATCAACTTAAACATACTCAGTTAGGACTCTGGCAATCAAATTAGTAAATCCAAATCCATGTGAAATACGTTGGACAATTGGTTACTAGCACCTTGTGCAAGATTATCCGCCCTCGTATTTTGAATTCCTAAAACATGAATAATTTCTATATGACTAAAGCTTCTCCTCAGAAAATGAATATCTTCTAATATATTGCAAAAGTAATAATTTTTCTGGTTCCGTAGCCATCTTCTAGTTTCGAAGCCATCTTTTGGTTCCGAAGCCATTTTCACCAATTGAGAACAGTTGGTGGCAAAAATTATATGTGTCTTCCTTAAGTTCCTCATGCACTCTATTTCCCAGATGAGGACTTCCATTTCCGAATGTAGAATTGAGAGGCTGGCCCTTGTGTTCCTTACCTCCATAAGACCACCAAACCCTCCAAAGTACTATACCAACCATGTCTCAAGAATCCGTCATTTTCCTTCTAAGAACCATCCGTGAAACACCATCGTCCCCGCCGAACCCAATGTTTGCGGTGCTTGGGTAGCCATATTTGCTACTCCAGAATGCGCCTCCTTCCACAAAAAATATGTGTCTGCCAATTTTAGTGTATCCCACGGATCTCTGCTAACCTTTTAAAAGCATTATTATTTTTTCTTTTTCAAATGTACCAGAAAATCCAAACGAATTTATGATCCTCCAAATGCGATGAAATTATACAAAATAAGTAATCCATATTTGTAAAAATTGAAGATAAAGGGAAATTGATTGAATTTGTCGGAATCGTTGAGAGGGCCTCGGTTTGAACTGCCGGTGGACACTTAAAAAACACATGATTTATTGTTTCTTCCTCTACTTCGCATCGTGCAGCCTGCATGTTACATCTAATTCTTCTTGCATGCAATTTTTTCTTAACCGGTTGACACTCAGAAACAATTTTTCATATAAATGTTTTATCTTTGGAGGGCATTTGACTTTCCAAGAATGCGATTTAAAGACAGTGACATTGGGATCCAAGAGCGGTGGTAGTCAAGGCGTACAAAGCTTTAAACGCATTTTCCCGTTAAAAACAAAAAAAAAATGAAAACATTTCCACCAAAACCACATAAATTTGTTTTTTTGATAAAAGCGCAAAAGCATTTTTTCGCCAAAATTATAAAAAAAACATTTTCCCGCCAAAAAATAAAAAATGTATTTTCCCACCCAAAATATATCTTCCGCCACAACCGCATAACACATATTCCCGCCAAATCATAAAAATGCATTTTTCATCAAAATGTATTTTCACGCCAAAACCAAAAAAATATTAATTTGATATATAAACTAAATATTTGAAATTAACATAAAATTTTACTTACTAAAGTTTTTAAGTTTTTTTCTTAATTTCTGTATGTAAAAATTAAAATCAATACAAAAATACAAGAAATAAACTAAAAATATAAAACTTATCTTAAAATTTAGATTCGTATTTATACTACTTATTGAAAACTTAATATAAAAGACATTAGTAAGAAAAAAAAACATTATGTCCATAATAGTTTTTACGAGAAGGGTTATATGCTTTTAAATTTATTATAGACATAATTTAAAATAATTAAAATATGCAAAATAAGAATCATAGTTTAATATGGTTATAAATCTTAAATTTCCAGAAAATAAACTTATAATATCAACTAAGATAAACAAACAAAAAAACTAGAAAAACTAATATGACATATATGCTAACTCTTTCAAAAATTAACATCAAAAATATTAATAAAATTATGTCATAAAATATGTCAAGAAATACAATTGCATATACATCAACATAAAATATATAACTAATATCAAAATAGTTGAATTATATCAAATAAATAAAAAGGTAAACTGAAATTTAGTATTTAAACTTTTCTTTGTTATATAGGTATCGGCTTTTAAAAATCATCTAAATTTATAATCAGTTACACAAGTTAGTTTTAATATATAATGGTTGATTGTGGTATTTTTACGAGCCAATTCATTCTTTGAATACAATAAATGTACAAAATTTTATTATACATAAATGACGATAGAAGTAATTCACGTACATAAACTAGCTCATTTACCTATGCATTTTAACTACCTTTTATCAATCAAATGAGTTAATATAGTTATTTACGTCAACGATTAAATTTTTAATAAGACTACTATATTATGTTTTGGAACAATATTTTCTAGAAAATTATAATCCAATATTAATTAAATTAAGGGTGTTTTATAAAATTTACTCAAAATTTGAAGTCAAACACAAAATTAACCCATTGTTTTTTTTTGGAATTTTGACTTGCACTATTTACCCAAGAAGTTCTGACTATTCACGGAAGTATCATTACTTATTTATTTTTTTTTTTTTTTTCAAAAATTGTGTGTTTACTCTATCATCCACATCTTCATCAATTATTCACGAAAATGTCATTGCCATCAATTCACCCAACAACCATGAGCAACCAATATGAAGCTTTTAATGCATCACAAAAATCGTTTTTTCACTCATTCTATCTCATATCTTATCCATAAAAACTACATCTCTCTAAATTTCTCTTTATATTCATCCGAAAAACCCAAGATTTTTTATTCTAAAGTTTTTAAGGTTCATATAGCCATTTAAGCTCATGATTACTGGTCATTAGCGGTTGAGTAGATGTTGTGGTGAAGTTTTGTGTGCTTGGAGAACTAAACAAGTTTTCTCAATGGCTTAAGATATGAATCAAATTGTTTACCCAGATTTGTTCGCGAGAAAACTTACGTGTAAGTCTTCTCGATAGAGAAGACTTCCACGGAAGTCTTCTGGTCAAAGCATAGGTTAGTTTTGCAATAGACTTTCTATGTGTTTTTAGAGAAGACTTTCGTAATTCTAACTTTTCTTTGTTGACAAATTTTTTTTGAGAAAACTTCCCTGGAAGTCTTCCCGGATAAACAAATTAGTTTGCAATTGACCGATCTGAATCAGAAATTTGAGTTTTTACAGAAGACTTTCTGGTAAGTCTTCGACCGGGAGACTTTCAAGGAAGTCTTCTAAACTTTGACATTAAGTCTGTTCGTTGTCGGTGGAAGTCTGCGTAGGTTACTTTTGCAATTAAAAATTTAAACTTAAATATTTAATTTAAATTGGAAGACTTACGTGGAAGTCTTCCAGGTTTTTATTTTGTAATTCTGGTTAAACAGAAGGTAATGAAAGAAGACTTTCAGGGAACTATTCTCAACAAAAGTCAATTATAGTCAATCGCAAAAGTAACCTATCCAGACATCCCCCGAGCGTAAGCAGACTTAATATAAAAGTTGAGAAGACTTCCGTGGAATTTTTTCGTTGGAAGACTTACATGAAAGTCTTCTGTAGAAAGTTGAATTTCTGACACAATTGGGTCAATTGCAAAACTAACTTTTTTATCTAGGAAGACTTCGAGAGAAGTCTTCTCTCGTATTTTCGAGAATTTTTTAATTACAAAATAAGCCAATATTTAAAAAGGAATACTTCCTTAGAAGTCTTCCTTTTTAAATTTTCAATTGCAAAAATGAACTAAATTTCCAGGGAAGTCTTCTCTATAAAGACTTTCATGAAAGTCTTCTACGAAAATGTATAATAAATCTTCATTTTCTTCAAAATTTAAAATGATTTTTTTCTAAATTTTATTGTTACTTCATGTGTTTTAGATAATATTTGGGGTCTTGAATGAGATTCATAATTTTATTGGTTATAATTTAGAGGTTATCAAATATGTTTATTAATGTTTCTAGCTAATGATAGAAGTCTAGAAGTCTTCTGGATTAATTTTTTGACCTTGATGTTCTATGTTTGCTAATGTTCTCTAATTTTGAATTATGAGAATATCTATGTCAACCAGAAGATGGGTATGAGCGGCTGCCTTCATGTTTGGAGAAAATTGCATTAGCAAATCCGGATTTTGTTACTAGTATAGAACTTGATAATCAAGATAAATTTAAGTATTTATGTAATATTTGATATTTGGTGAATTTAGATAAGTTTTCTTAAGAAGTCTTCTCTTTTAACCGTAGTAAATTTGACTAGTTTTTTGTGTTATTGTATTTTGCTATTGAATTTGTATCAAGAACTTTAATAATATCAAGTACTTTTGGCAAAATAATATTGTAGACATCAATATATTTACCAATTTTTCTATTAATATCTTTTTAGATTTACAAAAGAATTCAAAATTAAAAGAGTACACCTACAAATCACAAAACGGGCATAAACAAAATTATTATAGATCATTTTCTACAAAAAAAAAATTGGAATCCACTTAACATGAGAGAAACTCCGTTAAAGTGGAAGTCTTCTAGCACATTATATGGTAGAAGACTTCCCCAGAAGTCTTCCAAGTCTTCTTAGATCTGAAAAACCTACATATCCATTTTTGGGGGAAACAATGAAGAGGATGACGATGAAGATGAAGACTAGAAGGTTTTTCTTGTCTGAAAGCCATTTTTGCTTGCTTTACATATCTTATATGCCAAGGTAAAGTTGAATGAGTAGCTGTGTTTCCTCTATTCCTATTAAATTTTTGTTTTGTTTGCCTCCCTTTCACACTCCTCTAGTTTTAAGCTTTGTGTAGTCTATTGTGTTCGCACAACATTTTCAGAACGCTTATCTCTCTCTGTTTTTTTCTTGTTAAACTATATACCTTAAATGATAAGTGTTTTAGTATTTCTATATTTACTTAAATTGATTAATTATAGATATATGGGTAATTTTCTCTTTTGCATTGTCAGCTTGCGCAACTCCCTTAAATAATTATAAAAATAAAGTTTTCGCTTAAAAATATTTTAGAGGAAAATTATCAGAACATATTTCATTAATGAGGTAAAAGAATTTTTCATTTTTATTTTATAGATATTTAAATATACATAACTATTTTAAAAAAATAAAAAAATTAAAATATTTTATTGAATAATATTTAAATTCGAACTTTTTTTTGGTTTATGTTTTTTCAAATTTTACTTTTTCCACTTTTTCAAATTTTTATTTTGAAGTTCAAAATTCTTGTTGAAACTAATTTTTAGAAATCATTCATTTAAATTTTTACTATTTATTATTTCTTTTTTGAAATTTAAACCACACCCCTTAAGTCTAAATCCTAAAATTAGATTAGTTAATCATATGTTGATAAGTGTCTATTTAACCTTTTCAGTTAAATATTTTGCTTATTTTAACACTTGGTGATTATATTTGTGATAAAAACCTTTTAAGGTCATTCTAAACTTTTCTAGATATGGCATGTTCATTTGTTTATCCAAATAGACCATCTGAATGGTGAGACTTATGTCCGTTTCATGTTAAAATGGACATCATCCAAATAATTCATCAAGATGAAATTTAAAATTTTAGCTTAAAATGAGATTCATCCAGATGGTTCACTGAGATAATTTTTAATTTGGTGCATCTGGATGGAGATGAACGTGCTCAAATAACAAATGAAAATTTTATCTTCATCCTAATAAGTATTTATATTCAAGTTTAGACAATATTTTCGTCAAAACTAAAAAATATATTTTATGTCAAAACAAAAGAAACTACATTGTTCCTCCAAAACCGCAAAAGACACATTTTTTTGCCTATACCATATTAACGAATTTTTGGGAAAAAAACATTTCCACCAAAAAAGCAATATCATTTTTTCGTCAAAACCACAAAATTATATTTTAAAATAGTTATATTTTGAATAATATAAAAATATAGTTAAATATAGAAAAATATGATTAAATTAAAACAAATGTATATAATCCATTTGTGTACTAAACTTATCTATATGAAAATAGAGATGAACAAACAAAGAGAAATTCATTTAGATAATCTATCTAGATGAACCATTTGGATGGAGAAATGAATAGTCCAAATAACATCTAGATGGATCATTTGATTAAATCATTTAAATAAATTATCTTGATAGAGGTGACAAATGGACAAACGAATAACACCGTATTCTCAACCTTCAAGGCTTCAACGAAGCTTCTTTTTCTCCCTTGCTCTAAGCTGCTTACTTTGGTGTAAAACCTCTCAACCAAGCTTCGTCCTTATAGACCAGTCTTCAGATTTCATTTCAAGAATATCTTCCAAATATTTTTCTCTAAATAACATGAGATTCAGGACCGAAGCCTGCCATCTCTTCCATATCCGGAACCACAACATGTAATATTAATATTGTCTCAACAGTTATTCGAAATGGGAATCACTATCACTGGAAAAAAATAATGATTTATAGATTTCAAGAGATTTCGTCCTAACAATCTTTTAAGCCCATTAAGATGGGAGACAATTGTTGGGTCCAAATCTTGGTCGAGCCAAAGGAAAATCGTACAAAGAAGGTAAAGTTGAATGAGTAGCGGTGTTTCTCTATTCCTCTTAATTTTTTTTTTCGTTTGCCTCCCTTTGACACTATTATAATAATCAAATGCACAACTAAATAATGGTAGTCTAGTGGTATTCTCTTGGGATTTCGTGTGTACACATATCAGTTTTAGATTTGATCCCTATAGGAACAAAATTATTACTGTTTGACCAGTCTAGATTTGGCTTTTGCTCAAGTGGTTAACATAGTGGGATGTAGACGATCGGTTCATCTCCAAACATTAATTGGAAGACATTCCAAATTCGGGTTAGGCGGTGTGGTAGGCAGTGTGGGATGTAGACGATCGGTTCATCTCCAAACATTAAGCAGTAAGTGTATTCCCTTTGAGGCTGACCCCCTTGGCATTAGTCGGAAAACATTCCAAATTCGGGTCAGACAGTGTGATAGGTGCATTCCTTTCGAACTTGACTGGATCAGCCAATAGAATATATCAAAAAGATAAAATACACCAAAATAAATATCAAATCACATAGATTGAATAAATAAACAAAAAACATTAAGAAAGAATTTACAAATATAAAAAAATATAAATGAAAAGACAAAAAAACATTTATATATATAACAAACACAATGTTCACTATCATTATGGTTATATATGTATATTACATATAATTTTATATAAAATAACTAAAATTTTAATTTTAAAATTTCAGTGATAATTTCAATTTTTTAAAAAATATTTCTAAATAAAGTAAATAAATGGGTAATTGGTTAATTTTTAGTTTAATTTTAAATAAATAGAGTAAATTACTCTGGATTTTCGATCCATCATGTTATCTAGGAAACATAACTCACTAAAAAAAACTTTAAACAAGATTTACAATATAAAAGTAATATAATTTAAAAGACAAAAAAACATTTATATATATAACAAACACAATTTTCACTGTAGTTTCTTTGCATTTGTTTTCTTAATGTGGTTCTTTTTTCAAAAAGTTTGAGTATTTTCAACTTCACATTTTTGTTGAGTTTTTTTGCATGATAATTGGTTAGACGATGTCTAAACTATTGGATCTACATTCTTCTAGAGGTGTGTGGTCATGGATGTGAATATTGGGCTCCAAATAGGCTCAATAGAAAATCTCTTTTGATAATATACTTTGCAGGAAACAGTAGGCAAGAGACTTAATCTCCGAATCGGTCATCTGACCTGAGTTCTGCTCCGATCCGCTCCAAGAAAAGGGGTATCCGGAGATCAAGATGTGGATCCGTATAACAGCGGTCTGGTAGTCCAAACACGCAGCCAGCTGATCAGGTCTCGCGGTGAGGTTGTTTTTATTGCTTAGCCTAGGGATTGTTGTATTTTTGGATATGTTATGTTTTATACTAACATTGTCTAGAATCCTTAGGTTGGAAAAGGCAAATCCGAACGAGCCCGGAAGAATAAGGTGGCGGATGGACAGTCTGGCCAAGCATGCTCAGACGAGGTCGACCCAATCGGGTTGGCAAACGATGGTCCAGCCAACCTTACTAAAGGGAGAGTTGATTGTACAATAGGAGAACAGGAGCAGGAGTATGAAGAGGAAGCAGAATCCTCTAACGCCGAGCGTCCTGTTGACACACGTACGAACGCGGTAGATGGTACAAGAAACCAGACCGCTGAACCATCCATGAAGGATATGTGGGAAACCATGAAGCGTATGGGTGGTCGGATAGATGTTGTGAATCAGATGGTCACCCCTCTGGTGAAATCATCCTTAGGTCAAGCTACACCTACTGAAGCGCCCAAAGTTAATGGTGTAGGCAAGGAAACAGCTGAGGTGATCGAGATCGATCCTCCTGTAAGAGCTGTAAGAAAGGTGGACTATCTGAGCCTGTTGGAACACATTTCCCGTCTGGGAACCCGACACTTCTCAGGTAGCACCGTTCCCATAGAGGCTGACGAGTGGAGGAGTAGGCGGGTCCGAAACTTCAATTCTACTCGTTCGCCAGAGGATTATAGGAGGGACATTGCGATCCACTTCATGTAAGGGGATGCACATAATTGGTGGTTAGCTTTAGATAAGCTCACCAATGGAAGTCTCTAGAGTTTTGCGGAATTTGAAGTGGAATTCAACCGTAAATACTTTCCTGCAGAGGCATGGGACCGTCTGGAATCCAATTTCCTAGACCTAACCTAGGTCCGCAAAACCATGCGAGAGTACGAGGAAGAGTTCCACCGACTCAGACGGTATGTTGGGAGGGAACTTGAGGACAAGGCAGTCCAAGTTCTTCGGTTCATCTGAGGCCTAAGGGTCGAACTAAGGACTCACTGCTCGATCCGAACCTTCAACACTGTGAATGAGCTGGTTGAACGTATGGCTCTTTTAGAGTCTAACTTGTCTGAGGAAGCTAAGCTTAAGAATCAGTCTTAGTCTACTCCGACCAGCAAGACTAATGATCGTAAGAGGAAATGGGACCAAGTGGATGGAGGTAAAACCTCTGGAGATAAACCTGAGTGCCCTAAGTGTGGCAAGAACCATTTTGGTGATTTCTGGAAGGCTATGGGATCTTGTGGCAGATGTGGCAGTATGGGTCATGGAACCAGAGACTGTCAATGACCCAAGCAGAGACCTGGCAAGACAGGAGGAAGCGGCTGTCCGACTTGCTTCCATTACGGCAAGACCGGAGACTTTCAAAAGGAGTGTCTTAAGCTGCAAGGAGGACAAGGAAAGGGTTGGGGGATACTGGCAAGTCGACCTAGAGCAAGCCAACTACAACTCCTCGAGTGTACGAGCTGTCCAGAGATGACGACACTTCAGGATCGTTTGAATCGATCACTGGTAAAAATCTGAACTTATCTTTTTAAATTCAGTGAGGGATGCTTGGTCTGGAACCTAGAATGGTTAGGACTTGACATGGGGTCTCATGTAGGGACCCTAGTGGTTGGAAATGTGGAAACAAAGGTCCTTTTCGATACAGGTGCTACACATAGTTTTGTGAGCCCGAGCCTGATCGGAAGAGGATCGTTTCTTCTTGGTAAATGGGATCATTTGGGGATAGTGAATGCAGCCGACGGCCAGGTTATGCATCCACTAGGACTTGTCACAAATGCCCCAGTGGTCATTCAAAATAGGGTACTGCCTGTTGACCTGATATGTACACCTTAAGAATTACGAGATGATCTTAGGCATGGATTGGTTAGGAAAGTATCGAGCCACTCTTGATTGCGACAGCGGTCATGTTCGATTGGAGAGTGGGGATCTACCGATCGAGTTCCAATGTGAAAGATCGAATCCGAGCGTAGTGGTGTCAGCTGTCCGAGCTCTAAGGATGCTGGACCAGGGTTGTGAAACCATTCTGGCCACCATAACCACTGCGGAGTGCGGTCAGTCCGATAGTCTATCTGGGACTCTGGTGGTATCTGAGTTTGAAGATGTGTTCCGTACGCTACAGGGTGCCCCCTGATAGGTCGGACTCTTTCACTATAGAACTAGAACCCGAGACTGCCCCACTGTCCAAGAGTCCGTATCGGATGGCTCCCGCCAAAATGGCCGAGCTGAAAAAGAAATTGGAGGAATTATTGGAAAAGGGTTTCATACGTCCTAGTAGTTCCCCATGGGGTGCACCAGTCGTCTTAGTGAAAAATAAGGATGGTAACATGCGACTATGTATCGACTATCGAGGGTTGAACAAGGTTACTATGAAGAACAAGTACCCGTTACCTCGGATAGACGAGTTGTTGGATCAACTCAAAGGAGCAAAGTGGTTTTCTAAGATCGATTTGGCCTCTGGGTATCATCAGATTCCATATAGAGCCAAATAATGTTAGGAAAACAGCATTTAGGACTAGGTCACTACGAGTTTGTGTTTATGCCGTTCAGTCTTACCAATGCACCTGCAACATTCATGAAAATGATGAACAACGTGTTCTGAAATTTCTTGGACGAATCAGTGATCATCTTCATAGATGATATTCTGGTTTACTCCAAGGATGAGGAATCTCATAAGAGACACGTGAGGGCCGTGCTGGAACGATTAAGAGAACACAAGCTTTATGCCAAACTCAGCAAATGCAGTTTCTAGCAGAAGAGTATTGGGCTCCTCAGTCATATCTTATCCGACCAAGGCGTCTCAGTGGATCCTGAGAAGATCAGGGTAATCAAAGATTGGCCCTAACCATGCAGTGCCACGAAAGTAAGAAGCTTCCTCGGGCTAGCAGGTTACTATAGAAAGTTTGTGAAATGATTTGAGCTTGGCCCAGCCTATGACGCGGTTGACTGGGAAGGATGTGAAGTTCACATGGTCTGAAAAGTGTGAGAGATGCTTCTCCGCACTAAAGGGCATGATGACTAGTGCACCTGTCCTGGTGCTTCCGGAGGCCGACCAACCATATGTGGTTTACACGGACGCGTCCATATCTGGAATAGGTTGCGTGCTGACCCAGCATGGGAAGGTCATCGCCTATGCGTCAAGGGAGTTAAGAAAACATGAGGGAAACTACCCCACCCATGATCTAGAAATGGCTGCGATAGTGTTTGCCTTATATGGCGTTCATACTTGTATGGCGCCAAGGTCCAAATACTTATAGACCATAAAAGTATAAAGTATATATTCACCCAGCCTGAGTTGAATTTAAGGCAAAGAAGGTGAATGGGATTCGTGGCTGATTACGTTCTAGACATCGCTTATCATCCGGGCAAGGCCAACCTAGTGGCTGACGCCTTGATCACGGAGGCGAGCAGATGTATCGACCGAACGGGAGGCGGACGACCTTTAAGGGATGTTCCGTGCTCTGCAGTTGAATGCACTAACAAAGGAGAGTGAGCCACTCAGACTAGAGGTGGTTAATCAAGCCGACCTGCTTACCTGAATTCAGTTAGCTCAAGGTCAGGATGAGAACCTGAAAAAGGTTGCTCAGAATGATAGGACGGAGTACCAGACCGCGAAGGATGGTACTATCCTAGTCAATGGAAGGATCAGCGTTCCTAATGATAGTGGTTTGAAGGAGGAACTTATGAGAGAGGCTCATAAGTCTAAATTCTCGATCCATCCTGGTGCGACCAAGATGTATCAGAACCTCAAGAAATACTATTATTGGATTCAAATGAAGGCTGATGTTGCTGAATGGGTGGCCAAGTTTCCTATTTGCCAGCTCATCAAAGCAGAACATTAGGTTCTTAGTGGGTTATTACAAAGCCTTCCTATTCCCTAATGGAAGTGGGACCACATCGAAATGGACTTTGTGACTGGATTTCCCACCACCAGGAATAAGAAGGATGCGGTTTGGGTTGTGGTTGATCGCCTAACTAAATCAGCACACTTTCTGGCCATCAAGAAATCTGATGGGGTCGACCAGATTGTACGTATATACATTGATGAGATCGTCCGATTACATGGTGTTCCGGCAAGCATAGTGTCAGATAGGAATCCAAGGTTTACCTCTCATTTCTGGAGGGCTTTTCAGAAAGCACCGGGAACAAGAGTAAACATGAGTACCGCCTATCACCCACAGACGAATGGTCTATTGGAACGTACGATTCCAACATTGGAAGATATGTTGCGAACATGTCTTGGACTGGGGTGATTCTTGGGAAAGATATCTACCCTTGATAGAATTTGCCTACAACAACAACTTCCATAGGAGCATTGGCATGTCGATATGAAGTCTGTATGGGCGTCCATGCAAGACACCCCTATGCTGGACCCAAGTGGTGGAGAGTAGCATGATTGGACCGAAAATTGTCGAAGAGACAACTAGCAAGATCAAGTTTGTGAGGGATAAGAGGAGGGAAGCACAAGATCCCCAAAAGAACTATGATGATCCACGTAGGAAAGATCTCGAGTTCGAGTTTGGTGACTTGGTGTATCTTAAGATGATTACCTTCAAGGGAAGGGTCAGAATTTTTGGAAGAAGGAAATTAGATCCAAGATACTTGGGGCCGTTTAAGGTCATAGAAAGGGTTGGAATGGTGGCATACAAGTTGGACATTCTAGCCACGATGGATGCATTTCACTATGTTATCCATGTCTCCTAACTCAGGAAATGATTGTTGGACCAAGACGTTATACTTCCAGCTATTCCCGATGATCTAGGAAATGACCTAACCTTAGAGCCAAGGCCGGTTCGAATAGTAGATAGGATGAAAAAAACAACAAGGAAGAAAACAATCCAGATGATCAATGTCATATGGGACTGCAGTGGGAAAGAGATAATCACTTGGGAAACAAAGGCAAGGATGAAAGCCGAGTATCCTGAGTGGTTTGAACAATTTTTTTTGAGGAAACAATTGATTCGAATTCGAGGACGAATCCATCGCAAGTGGGTTGGACTTGTAGCATCCCTACTCCTGAATAATAATCATGTGACAGACCATGGTTCGAGGAAACGAGCTGAAAATCACTTTGATCAAGATTCAGGCGTTCCACGGTGAGGTTAGGGTTAAGTAGATAAGGACTTAACCAAATGAGAGGGAAATAAACGAGTTAAAGGAGCTAGATGAGTGTTTTGGCAGCTGGAGGAAGTATACAGCTATCTCGACCAGCTAATCGTAGCTAGACCAAGCTCAGTCTAGCTCAGCCCTACTTAGGTCAGCTCACCAGCTAGGGATCAGCTCAACTCAGCTGGACGGAGTGTTCGGGTATTGGGCAGTTGGTCTGGGTCCGGGCCGGTGGTGGGCCGGGTGATCCAGCCATGGGGGCTAGGGCCTGGTGGACCCTTGGTTAAGGCCATGGGCTAATCCTGGTGGGTCTGGGTCTCTGTTTGGGTGTGGTATCGACCCAAGAAGGGTCAGATACAAGCGAAGGGATGCATGCGGCCAAAAGGTGCAACCTATCCACCAAGTCATGCCCTTTCGCCCACAAGTCATGCATGTTCGTGGGGCAAGACTTACCCCTTCGTTCTCTATAAATAGGGGGCCTCTCCACACGTTTTTATCATCCAGTTTCAGAGTAAAATACTCAGAGAAAAACGTGAGAGAGAGAAAGAGAGAAAGAGAGAGTTTTCGATCAAGAACAAGGTCGATTGTGGTGATTGTCTTTCCTGCGACTAAGATCGTTTGTGTAAGAATCTCCTATCAAGAATGGGAAAGGCTGATAAGGGGAAGAACGTGGAAGACCCTAATGTGGTTTCCAAGGTAAGAGATAGGCCGTGGGTTCTTAAGTCCATACAGTTAGCCCTTGTGGCCGAATCAATGGTCTGGACGGTTCCATAGTCTCATCCGTTTCTCTTGATCTGTTTCCATTCATTCTCCATCTTATCTTTCTGGTTATACACAAAAGAATGTGATGGTGGGATCCAAGGATTACGTCCCTGGTCTTAACTCATCCACATTCTAACCGCAACCTAGACCATGGGTCGGTTATGCGGATCAGTCCGGATCGTGCCAATGAATGGGCGGTTGGACTGAAAGTTTGGAAAGTCCCAAAGGGTATGAATTTCCAAAGGGTATGAATTTCCAAGGGTCAAGAGTTCCAAAGGTAATGGGAGTCCAGAGAGTACGAGTAACCAGAAGGTATGAGATACCAAGGAGTTACGAGTACCAGAAGGTACCATAGACCAAAGGGTGCAAGTTACCAAAGGGTGCAAGTTCCAAACGGTGCCATTGGATGCAGGTTCTGTCCAGTCCATATGGATCACTCCATGGCTTATAAGCTAGGACATATACACGGTTGTGTAAACCGGAGTAATGAGTCGCAAGGTCCGATCGGTTGTAATGCCATCCGGATTGGGTTTGGGCCTTACTCGGTTGTATGGATCCACGCCCAGTGCTTAATCAGGTAAGGAAGTCTATTGATCTTTGAGCCGGACTTCAAGGAATGGCCGATCGAACTTAGACATTGCCCGGATGGACGGACTGTCTTTGGGCGATACGGTTCTGATCGTGTTTCTGTTTGTTTTAACTGGATTGTCTATCTATTCTAAGTATGTGGGGCTGTTGGATGATTGACTTAGGGTATGGTAGACAGGTCCGACTTATTATATTATTGTCTTAATTGAGGTTTATAATAGTTCTAGGGGCCAAGCCAAGCATTGTAGAATCTATCCGTCCTAACTTCGGTTATGATTAATGCTTATGGGTTATGGTTTCAGGAACTGAGGCTGGTTGTGGTCAAGCCAAGGAGCTGTGAAGACTCAATCAGTGAGAGGCTGTGTGGGGGTGTGGCTAGATGAAGTTAGGGAGGAACTAGTTATTGATTATGAGATTGTTAAGAAACTATGTATTGGATCACATGATTCTGAGTGTTACAAATAAGCTTATTAATTATTTCGCTGTTCTATCTGTCAATTGTTTATGAACCTCATATATGAATATGACTTAGTAAAAAAAGACTTAAAAATGAATCAAACAAGCAATGAAAAATATAAAGGAAGTCCGCGGATCCAATTTAGTCGGGAGGCCATGATCGGGTCTTACAGTTTGAATCTCTCCAAATTTAAATCTGAAGTCAAAGGCTCTCAGGTAACAACATATGCACGTTCTAGTTTGGTATCTTGCATATAGTACTGGATATTTTGTAGATCTGTGGCTGCTGTTGCGGTTTGATATACAACAGTATGTGATGTTGGCCAACCCTCTAAGTTGTGATGCGTTTACAATCTCAAACACCATTGTCTCTCATATATATTTATGTTTATGATGCAAGACTGGGTTGCTCATGAGATGTTATTTTGAGTTGTTTTCTTCTCATTATGGACTAGTTTGAGAGGTTGTGTTACATTAATTCGAAGACTGAAGTACACGTTGTGTGATATTGTTGGGAGTTCATAAATATATATCTCATGAGATGCTGCTATTTTTTTACTTCGCCATTTGTGGAAGTTTTGATTATATGGTAGTATGATTGTGATTATTTTTGTTAGTTACAGCCGGATACGTGATGGAATAGGTAATCAGAATTCTGAAACAACAAACCTCACAGACAAGCTTGACAGAGTATTGCTTGTAAGGAAAGAGTGACCAAGATTTTTACAGGAAACACGCTAGTAACGGTAAAATCTAGGCACATAAACAACAGAGCAGGATAAGTCAAACATGAGGACACCACAAGCCAAAGCTGGAAAGAAAGGTTCAACCTCTTTACCGGCCAAAGCAAGGATGTCCAAAAAACCATGACAAGTAAAAGAAATGTTTGAAGGAGAAAGAAAAGAAGAGGAAGAAGATAGTGAGGAGACGGAGGAAGATATAGAGAACGTGGATGATGGCTGGAGGTTTGGGCGAAACAATGAAGAGGATGAAGATGAAGATGAAGACTAGAAGGTTTTCCTTCGTCTGAAAGTCATTTTTGTTTGCTTTACATATCTATATGCCAAGGTAAAGTTGAATAAGTTGTTGTGTTTCTCTATTCCTCTTAATTTTGTGTTTTGTTTGCCTCCCTTTCACACTCCTATAGTTTTAAAGCTCTGTACAGTTTACTGTTGTTCACGCAACATTTTGAAAACATTTATTTCTCTCTGTGTTTTCTTGTTAGACTATGTGCTTTAAACGATAAGTGTCTAGCCGCTGCTGGAGGAGAAGAGTGGAGATCAGGGTGTTTGGAAGCATCGACGATGAGGGTGACGGAGGCATCGACTGCTTGGTCCGACGGAGTCCGCCTCGTTCTCTGGAGTGATCGTCTTGGCGGTGTGGGTGAGGTGACCTCTGGACCTCTGTTTCTCTATTCGGTTTGTGTGGTGATCTAAGATCTGTGGTGGTAATTTCTCATCGTCAATCTCATTGGTTTTAAGGTTCGAGTAGTGATCTTTGGCTGGAGCGTGATCTCGCGTGGTCGATCTCGTTGGGTCGTCGTGTGGGTGGTGTTCTCACGTGCTTTCAATATCGTGTTGTGGTTGCGTCGTTTGCGCCGTTGGTTGAGTCGTCGGTTTGTGTGTGCATAAACAATGTGGATTGGGCTACGTGTGGGAGCTGGTGTATACGCGTGGTGTGTGAGGAAACAGTCCTTGGGAGGACAATCAATTTTGTGTGGTTTTTGTGGATATAGTCGTGTGGTTGTCTGAGAGGAAGCGTACATTTGGCATGGTGTTTGGTTTAGAGTTGTGCGGCTTGGCGTTTGGGTCGAGTTTTGTGGCTTGGCGTTTGGCGTTTGGTTTTAGTTGAGAGGTATCGACTGATATAATAAGTCAAGGTCACTCTCATACGGAATTTGACTATCATTGTTTATCAAGATGGATAAAGTTTCGGTCTGCTCTTATGATAGACACGAAGGGGAAAATGATTGTTATCGATGACGATGATGAACCGATACAGCTAATTGATCAAGACGATACACATATCATTAAGGATTATCTTCGTTCTCTGATTGGGAAGATCCTAAACCCTAAGAAACAAAAAGTGGACAAGCTCATTAACACCATGATTTCTCAATGGGAGATACATGATAAAGTCACAGCAAATGATCTGGGGACCGAGAAGTTTATTTTTAACTTCGCAACTGAAGAAGACCTGAAAACGGTCTTATGCTAGGGCCTTTTTCATTATAATTTTTGTATGTTTGTGCTGGTTCGCTGGGAACCAGTAGTACATGATGATTACCCATGGATTATCCCATTTTAGGTGGAGAGAACATGCATTCCGCTACACCTTTGGATAATAGGTAATATGCGGAATATATGAGGAAGACTGGGACGAATTGATACGGTAGACCTATCTGTGGGAAGGATGCTCATAGATGTAGATTCGAGAAAACCACTAATGTTTAACATGAAGATTGTATCTCTAGAGGGGGATGAGGTTTCTATTCAAATAAAGTATGACAAACTCTTCAAGCATTGTTTCTCCTGTGGGATGAGACTCATGAAGAATCGTATTGCCCTATGAAAGATAATGGGATAGGGAATCAAGGAAGCAAGCCAGGAGTGTTCTCTCGTGTGCAAATACCGGTTTCAGATTCATATCGACAGTCTTTGCTGCGAGATCAGAAACAAAATGAGATCACAAAGAGTGCTCATTGAGTCTACAGAAAGGCTACAACCCATCGTTCTACTACAGAAGGGCTAGGACGTGTAGCAAAGGTCAAGCATGGCCGATGGGATCCTTACACTGACAAGCATACTGAAAAGTTAGGCAAGAGGGGCAAAAATCCAAACACAAACTTCCCTCGCCATGAATTTCGATATGAACCATATTCAAGGAATCAACAACCAGAGTGGAGAGATAAGGACAAGAAGGGAAGGATAGTGGATACTACGACAGCATCTCATGAGTCTTATGCTCAAAGATCGCAATCTCCTATCCCTAAAAGTGTTGGACTGTCTCACCAAAATCAACAGAAGAATGTATTGGTAAATCAAATGAAGAGGAAGAGGTTGGCTAGTCAGATTTTCACGGCATCACACTTGGCTATTCATCGAGATGAAAATGTTACGAAAAGAGATAAAGGAGCAGCTCGCTCTTTGACTTTCTCTCCTACGGAGAAAGCTCTACTTGCTGATGCCCAAATGATTGGGGCTTTAAAGGACATGGAGGTTAATGGGTCAAATAGTAAAAATTATGAGCGAATGGGTG
>CAJHQP010010171.1:0-19589 GCA_905132765.1 Moricandia arvensis
TTTAACTTTGCGTTCAAGCAGACGAGCAATACCCTGCCTTGTCACTTTCCTGTGATTATATATCGCTCCACTACACTAGGATGACCACAATTCCTTTTGGACTGGGTGAGGTTGAAGAGTGTGTGATCAGCCTTAGATTTCACAAATCCTCTTCCATTGAGAGTGGTACTGAGCTTGTGATACCAAGCCCTTGGTGATTGCTTCAACCCATAGATGGCTTTCCTTCAGTCTAAGAACATTTCCAGGCTTGACAAGATGCTCTAGGCCAGGAGGTGGCCTCATGTAAACTTCATCTTCAAGTTCTCCTTGTAGAAAAGCATTCTTCACATCCATCTGCCACAGATCCCACTCCAAATTGACAGCTAAGGAGAGGATGATCCTTATGGTGTGAAGTTTAGCTACTGGTGCAAAGGTGTCAAGATAGTCTTCCCCATAAGTCTGATTAATTCCTCTTGCAACAAGTCTTGTCTTGCGCTTCTCCACAGTACCATCAGCATTGTATTTGATTGTGAAGATCCACATGCTTGTCACTGCCTTCTTGCCTTTTGGAAGCTCCACTTCATACCAAGTGTCATTTACAATCATGGCATTGGTTTCATTCCCAACTGAGTTTCTCCACTCTTTGTGTTCCATAGCTTCTTCATAAGACCTTGGTATGTACTCCTGGTCAAGATATCCAATGAACACTACATGTTCCTGAAGATACTGAGCTAGAGAACATACTTCTTGTATAGGATGAGCTACTGCTTGAGAGTTGAAGTAAAATCTTGTGTTGACCCAATTGGAAGGTGGATGTCTAATCCTGGTGCTCCTTCTTAATGGCTAAAATTTTTCTTCAATTGGTGTTTCCTCATCGTCTGTAGGCTGACATTCACTCACCACCGACCCTTCTTGTTGCTCATCTTGATCATGAGATACAGAACCTTCTTGTTGTGGTTCATTTTGGTTTCCCCCCCCCCCCCTCATGATCAAGTTGAGTAACTTCAACAGCTTCATTTTAAGAATCCTCATTTGATTCTTCATTTTGTGGAGTCTGATTGTCTTGTCTTGGCTTAGCCTCAATCACAACCCTCTCTTTTGGTATACTGATGCCTAGACTTTGCATTACCCTCCTAAAATTTTCAGCTCTAACCGAGGTTTGAGATAGGTCTTTTAGCTCATCCCAACTCTTCTTATCATAGTAGCCTCTGGACTCTACAAACCTCACATCTCTAGAGATTAGAACCCTCGTTGTTTCTGGTAAATAACACTTGTATCCCTTTTGGTGAGGTGAGTAGCCAATGAACATGGCCCTAGTACTCTTTGGTTCAAGCTTGTTCCTTTGTTCTCCTGGAATTAAGACAAAGCACAAGTAACCGAATACCCGAAGGTGATCGATGGATGGTCTATGTTTGTTTAGTACCTGATGTGGAGTCTGATCATGCAGAACCTTGGTAAGGATTTTGTTGATCAAGTAACAAGCTGTCGTTACAGACAACCCCCCACCCCCCAAACCTCTTAGGTACATTTGTATGGAACATCATACTTCTTGCCACCTCCATAAGATGTCTATTCTTATCTTCTGGACAATAGCAAAGAGAATATGGAGGCAGCAACAATGCCATTGATGATTCCAGTCACTTTAAAAGGTGGAAACTACCTATCTGGTCAAGATTGGCCAAGACAGCCCTTGGTGGAAGAGTTTTATGGGAGCATATCACTTCAATTGAAGCACCAAGACAGATTACTCAAGGAGAAGATGGCAAGGAGGTTGTAGTGGTAATAAAAGCAAATGGGGTCAAGAGGACCTTATGGTGCTGTCTATTTGCAAAGCCTTCACTTGACAAACCTATCATGGGAGGCATACTCACCACTGTGAAACCGCAAAGCAGTTGTGGGATACTCTACTCAAGGTTTATGGCCAACCCTTCAAACCCTAACAAGAATCTTTGAAGTAAAGAGCGCCATAAGCAAAAACAAGAATAGATGGCCTTTACAAGCACCTTGGGAGTAAAGTCAGCTGTGGGCAGAGCTGGAAGAGTTAAGACCAAGCACTGATCTTAATACCATTGAATAAAGGCGTCAGCAAGACAGGATTTTTGGGCTGCTTCTTACTCTTAGAATCAATAAGAAATTACCACTGCTTCTTACATCGTGATTCATGCTGATTTGATTAGAATCAATAAGAAATTGTCAAATCTCCCAACAGTATAAATTGGAATCACCGCGGTTGAAAGTGGGATAACTACTTCATCATAACTTGTATGATATTAATTCAACTTCAAGGAGATTCTCCACTGATTTATGATTCCAAATCAAGCTTCTTACATTTGTTTCATTCTGATTTGATTCGAATCAAGAAGAAATTGCCAAAGCTCCAAACATGGGTTAACTAGAATCACTTCGATTGAATGTGGGATAACTTCTTCATCATAACTCCTACGATATTGATTCAACTTCAGGGTGATTAACAACTGATTTATAAGTCCAAATAAAGCTTCTTACATCGTGATTCATTCTGGTATGATTAGAATCAACAAGAAATTACCAAATCTCCAAACAGGGTAAACTGGATTCAAGTTGGTTGAAAGTGGGATAATTTCGTCATCATAACTCCTATGATATGGATTCAACTTCAGGGTGATTCTCCACTTATTTATGAGTACAAATAAATTTCTTACATACTAATTCATTTTGGTTTGATTAAAATCAAGAAGAAATTGCTAAATCTCCAAACATGGGTAAACTGTAATCAAGTCGGTTGAAAGTGAGATAAACTTTTCCATCATAACTTTTATGTTATGTTAACCTGAAGTGAGAAAATGACTAACTAAAGGTCTATGTGCAAATTTCAGATTAAACACCATTAGAAGTCTGATGAAGACCTAAGGAGTGTCCAGAAACCTTTGCAACAACAATAAGAAGTCCAAGAAGGACATTATGAAGGTTTTGGGAATATTTGGGAGCATTTGAGTCATGTGCAAAAATAGGGTTGACCTTGACATTAAGGCAATTCCCCACAGATTTATGAGTCCAAGTCAAGATTTTTACATCGTGATATATTCTGGTTTCATAGAATCTAGAAGAAATTGTCAAATCTCCAAACACGGTAATTGTAATCAAGTCGGTTTGAAAGTGAGATAATTTTTTCATAATAACTCCTATGATATTGATTTCAACTTTAGGGCGATTCTCCACTGGTTTACGTTGTAAAAATCAAGCTTCTGACATCTTAATTCATTCTGGTTTGATTAGAATCAAAAAGTAATTGCCAAATCTCCAAAAAGGTAAACTGGAATCAAGTCGGTTTGAAAGTGGGATAACTTCTCCATCATAACTCAATATGTTATGTTAACCTGAAGTGAGAAAATGACTCACTAAAGGTCTATGTGCAAATTTCGTGTTGAAACACCATTACAAGTCTGATGAAGACCTAAGGAGTGTCGAGAACCTTTGCAACAACAAGAAGAAGTCCAAGACGGACATTATGAAAGTTTTGGGAAAATTTGGGAGCATTTAGGTCATGTGCGAAAATAGGAATCAAGATTTTTAATGGTGTTTAACCACAGATTTATGAGTCCAAATCAAGATTTTTATATCTAGATTTATTCTGGTGTTATTAGAATCTAGAAAAATTCCCAAATCTCCAAACAGGGTAAACTAGAACACTTCGGTTGAAAGTGGGATAACTTCTTCATCATAACTCCTATGATTCAACTTCAGGGTGATTCTCCGCTGATTTATGAGTCCAAATAAATCTTGTTACATCGTGATGTATTCAGATTTGATTAGACATAACAAGAAATTGCCAAATCTCCAAACATGGTAAGTTAGGAGTCACTTCGGTTGAAACTAGGATAACTTCTTCATCATAACTCCTATGAAATTGATTAAACTTAAAGGTGATTAACCACTGATTTATGTGTCAAAATGATTCTTCTTAATCTTGATACATTGTGGTTTGATTAGAATCAATAAGAAACAGCCAAATCTCCAAACAGGGTAAACTGGAATCACTCTGGTTGAAAGTGGGATAACTTCTTCACCATAACTCGTATGATATAGATTAGATTTTGATGGTGATTATCCACTGAATTATGAGTCCAAATAAATATTCTTTACATCGTAATTCATTCTGGTTTGATTAGAATCAAGAAGAAATTGCTAAATCTCCAAACAGTATAAACTCGAATCAAGTCGGTTGAAGATAAGTCTTCATCATAAGTTCTTGATATTGATTAAACTTTCGTTAGATTCTCCAAAGATTTATGAGTCAAAATAAAGCTTCATATATCGTTATTGATTGTGGTTTGATTAGAATAAGGAAGAAATTACAAAATCTCTAAACATGGTAAATTGGAATCACTTCGGTTGAAAAGTGGGAAACTTCTACATCATAACTCCTATGATATTGATTCAACTTTAGGGTAAGTATCCAGTGATTTATGATTCAAAATAAAGACTGTTACAACCTGATTCATTCTGGTTTGATTGTAATCAATAATAAATTGCCGAATCTCCAAACATGATAAATTGGAATCCCTTCGGTTGAAAGTGGGATAACTTCTTCATCATAACTGGTATGATATTGATTAAATTTCAGGAGATTCTCCACTGATTTATGAGTACAAATCAATCTTGTTACATCATGACTCATTCTGATCTCATTAGAATCAAGAAAAAATTGTCCAATCTCAAAACAGGGTAAACTGGAATCACTTCAGTTGAAACTGAAATTACTTCTTCATCATAAATCCTATGATATTGATTCAACTTTAGGGAGATTCTCCACAGATTTATGAGTTTAAAACAAGCTTCATACAACTTGATTCATTACGTTTTGATTAGAATCAAGAAGAAATTACCCAAATTTCCTAACATGGTAAATTGGAATCACGTCGATTGAAAGTGGGATAACTTCTTCATCATAACTTATGTGATATTGATTCAACTTCAGGGTGATTTTGCACTGATTTATGAGTCCAAATAAATATTCCTACATCGTAATTCATTCTGATTTGATTAGTATCAAGAAGAAATTGCCAAATCTCCAAACATGGTAAACTGGAATCAAGTCGGTTGAAAGTGAGATAACTTCTTCATCATAACTCCTATGTTATGTTAACCTGAAGTGAGAAAATGACTCAATAAAGGTTTATTTAAAAAAATTTGCATTAAACACCATTATAAGTATGAGGAAGACCTGAGGAGTGTCCAGAAATCTTTGCAACAACAAGAAGAAGTCCAAGAAGAACATTATGAAGGTTTTGGGAAGATTTCAAAGCATTTGGGTCATGTGCAAAAATAGGATCGACAAGACCGTACGGCCGTACGGAATGTACGGACATGGTCGACCCAGTTTACTTCTGGATTGACTATTTGGTCGAGCTTGGGCGAATGTCGAAGTGTACGGATGGGCGGTATGTACACTGTCCGTACCGTCGAGCAATTGTGCAGTTTTGGGATTGCCTTCGGTTTATTAATTTTAAACAAAACCAAAGTAATTCTCGTGTGACCATTTGAAGATAAGGAGGCAAGTGGATGTTTGGGAGAAAATTATTAGAAATAATATGCTTAAAGATGCCTTTGGCAAGGAAGGAAGGTGTGAGGAAGTATCCTCACCTTATCAACAAATCTCCTCGCCACAGCCTGTTTCAGCCTGTCAAACCCGTGTGTGCTCTCCTGTACACACAATTCAAAATGAGTCTCCCGTTCCCTTTGACTCCACATGTGTGGCGAATGCTTTTAGAAAACCCTTGTAGTCATTCCTTTATATATAGTAGGCGATTTGTCTCTTGTAATCCTTAAGAGAGTAACAGAACTCTTCTTCTTAGTCTTTGGTTCTCTAAGTGTCTATTCTAGTTTAATCAATCTATTGTCTCTTAATCTCTTCATTCTGGTTATTAATCTCTCACAAATCTCTCTTAGTCTTGTCGCAATTCTATTCTCACCATTAATCTCTTTCTCTCATCATCATTTCTGGTTTGATTCTTCCATCACTCAAGCATCATAACCATAAGCTGATAAAGTTTATATGGTATCAGAGCCAGGTTGCTCAGACTCCTGGTGAATCATTCCGCAACAAATACAAGCTCCCAAGGTCAATCCTTGAAGATCCAGTTCATTCGGTTTCAAAGCTTCTTCCTTTCAGTTTCAAATCGACATCAAGATGGAGTCAAAACAAATACCTGGCTGTTCCTGTTATTCTTAAGTGTCATAACGACCTTCTCTGGTCACGAATGGTGAAGACTGCTCTAGGGGGAAAACGTCTATGGAGTCATTGCATCACAGATCCTCCAAACTCTCAAAGCCAAAGGCGGGCAAAGGAAGGTTTCTTCTAGGGTGAAGTTGCTTCCAAACTTGTTGATGAAGACAGATGGACCCAAGAAGATCTTGTGAACTTAATCACTATCCCAATCTCTCTTTAGCCACCCACTATGGAACCTATTCTTACTGTGAAAGTGCTGAAGAGCTTTGGGATACTCTCAACAAGGTGTATGGGAAATCTATCTAACCATAGCCGAGTATTTGAGAGCAAGAGAGCTTTCATCAACCTTTCCCATGAAGAAATAGAGTTCACACAGCGGTTGGGAAGGTCTATATTCTCTCTGGTCCGAGTTGGACATGCTTAGCCCAAAGTCCCTAGATCCGGAGGTGCTTAATGAGAAGAGAGCAAGACAAGGTGTTTGGCCTTCTCTTGACTCTCAGTCCTGTATTCAATGACCTCATTAAACACATATTGAGGTCTGATAATCTGCCCACGCTGGATGAAGTGTGTCCCCAAGTCCAAAAGGAGGAGGGTTCACAAGGATTATTTAAAGCAAAGAACCCATTACCATGGCATCTCATGATGAAGCAAGTTCTAAGGCAAACAAGGCAGCCTACAAGAAGGAAGATAGAAGAAACCTGAAGTGTGAGCATTGCAAGAGGGATGGACACGCCAAGAAGAGGTGTTGGGTGCTGAACCCACATTCAAACCCACTAAGTTCAAGTGAACCATGTCCATGGAGGTTCAAGGAATCATCTCAGATTCCTTGGTTGTGATCAAACCTTCTTACCCTTAATTAGAGCTTGTGTCTTTATTTGGTTGTTTATTAAGTGGTGTTGTGTCCAGGATCTCCTGGCTTGTTTATTGCATTGTCTTGTGTTACTGATTGCTTCTACCATAGCTTATCCATCATAGATGTCTTGAAGCATTTAGAAGATTGTCTAAGATCTTGCATCATGGTTTTGATAATCTGGTTTGCATAAGCATCAGTGTGATTTTTTTAGTAATTTCTTGTGTTTTTCCATAGTTCTAATATCCATGAATGTATTGTAGAATTGAGTAGAATGTCTTTGCTACTTGCATCACGATTGATAAAGCTGTTTTGCATTCATAAGCATTTAGGTTATGATTCAATCCGGTTCAGTGTGCTTTGATGATAATGGCATAATTAATCCATGAGAGATGTCAAGTAGGATTTAGAAGTATGTCTAAGCTACTTGAATCTATGGTTTTGATTAAACCATTGCTCATTATCATGTCTAGTTGTGTTCTTGCTTTCTGTCTAGGGTGTTTTTTTTAAAAAAAAATTGATCATATAGTGGTTAGTTCATCCGGATTGAATCTATTACATTCATATAGTTGCTGTTCAAGATTTTTGCATTCATATATGATGCATTTAAAAATTCAGCCTAGTTGCAAGTGTATTGTTTCAAGCTTTCTTTGCATCTAGAGAAGCTTCATTTGCTTAGTTTTGTTCCTGTGATTAGCTGGTACAAGATTAATGCATTGTTGAGGGTGATCAAACCAGATGTGTGATCTTGGTTTAATCCCAATGGGATGATCTAATCTTGCATTGAGTTGTGGTGATGTTAGGTACACAGGAAGTGATACACTGACAAACCAAACCAAGGTGACAAGACAAAGGTCTAATGCCATTGCATATCATCATTGGACGTGTCACTCCACAAACTATAGGAAGTGTAGTGTGATTGAGTATGCACTGAGAGGTTGATGCCATTGTATGATACCACTTGGACATGTTAGTCCCGAAGTCTACAAGAAGTGTAGAGTGGGATATCATACAATGAGCGACTACCTTGTGAGAGCTCTTAAGGTGATTCAAACACCATTAGTTCCTGGTATAAGGAAGAGAGCCAAAACTCACAAGGGAAGGACATCAAGTCTTGTAAACATTGATGGTTCCTAAGACCATGGAACTGCATACACTCAACTCACAAGCTTATCTCCTCCCCTAGTCTCGGACTTAAACTTGAGGGGGACTCTTAATATGTTATGATACATGGTCCAATATCAAGCCTTTGCAAGGACTTCAACAAAGGATCATTCAACCGGGTCTAGGCAGTGGTGTGTCAATGCAAAGAGGTTGTTGAGAGCACTCTTGGTTGTGTGTGTATGAAATCTCAGTTCAATGCGGCGCTATGGTGAGGTGATTGAAACTGAAGCTGGAGGATCCACACAACCTCCATCAAGTTGGTGTTGCCATGAAGAGGTTGCAACTGGCCGGTTGTGAGGGATTCAAGTGACATACCAGTCACTCCTCATCCAAACAGAAGGGAAGTAACTTGAAATCAATTCAATTCAAGTCATTCATCATTTCTTTCTAAATCTCATAATGATACTTAAAATGTTTGATTGAATTGGTTCTTACTGCTTTGGTTAATTGGAATGTGTACTGGTGAATTTGCCTTAGTTAAATCCATCATTGATATCCTTCTTCATTAAGAAGATTATCTAAGTTGCTTGAGTCACGGTTTAGTTTATACTATTGTGCTTTGCCTAAGTAATTTATTCATTTGAACTTACTGTGTTCTTGATAAGTACTGATGCCCTTTTGGGATAATGTTCAGGTACCATTACCATTGCTTGAGCCTCACTGAAGATGATCATTGTCGTTTCCTAGCTTCTCTAATGGTGGCTTGAAGTCAGTTGTGAGGGGAGATCCAAACCGGGTATATGAAGAGGTCAAGATGAGTTTGATGTGTGTTCAAGCTGTGAGTGTTGGTGCACCTGTTTAGGCCACGATCCAGAGTCATTAGTTTCCAACCACACTGGTTCTAAGGCACAAAGGCTCAATGGCCAATCCATAGGCCTTGGGATAATGTTTAGTTTATACTATTGTGCTTTGCCTAAGTAGTTTATTCATTTGAACTTACTGAGTTCTTGATAAGTACTGATGCACTTTTGGGATAATGTTTCAGGTACCATTACCATTGCTTGAGCCTCACTGAAGATGATCATGGTCGTTTCCTAGCTTCTCTAAAGGTGGCTTGAAGTCAGTTGTGAGGGGGAGATCCAAACTGGGTATATGAAGTTGTCAAGATGAGTTTGATGTGTGTTCAAGCGTGTTAGTGCACCTGTTTAGGCCACGATCCAGAGTCATTAGTTTCCAACCACACTAGTTCTAAGGCACAAAGGCTCAATGGCCAATCCATTGGCCTTGAAGGATCTTACTCTTTTCCTTATCAAGGTTTTATTCCTAAGGATGGTTTTCTTAGGTAAGGTTTTAAATGAGGAGAGACTTCAGGGTTCCAAGCTTGACTTAGGATCTCTAGAGTCAAGCTGGAGGGGGAGTGTTAACCTGAAGTGAGAAAATGACTCACTAAAGGTATATGTGCAAAGTTCGGGTTAAACACAGTTAGAAGTCTGATGAAGACCTAAGGAGTGTACATAAACCTTTGAAACAACAAGAAGAAGTCCAAGAAGGAAATTATGTATGTTTTGGGAAGATTTGGGAGCATTTGGGTCATGTGCAAAAATAGGGTCGACTAGACCATACGACCGTACAGACTGTACGGACGGTACAGACATGGTCGACCCAATTTACTTCTGGATCGACTATTTGGGTGAGTTTGGGCGAAGGTCAAAGTTTATGGACAAGAGGTCTGTACACCGTCCTTATGGCGAGCAATTGTGCAGTTTTGGAATTGCCTTCGGTTTAATCAATTTAAACTAGACCAAAACAATTCTATTGTGACTGTTTGAAGATAAAGAAGGTGATAGGGCCTGATATTTACAAATATTGTGCCATGATATCAGTCCTATTTAGAGTCTATTATATGTGTTCGGAGTATGTTTTAGAGTATTTTCAGGTTCAGGTACGTTCCGGAGAACTTTGGTGATTTTGGATTTTAAAGATGCAAAACTGCGCAAATGCGTCAGATGTTTAGCTATGGATGGAGACCTTCCCATGCAGAGATTGAGCTTATCTTTGGATAGAGTATTTTTATTTGAGTTAGCTTCTAATGCCACATTTTTAGGTCCATCTGGCGGTTAGATAAAGTTATGCCTGATTTATTGAAGCGTGGTTTGTGTGCCTCGCGAGTAGAAGTTGTCGAGAAGATGAATGGGTGTCGATCGACGGTCAAGGGTTGGTGTCGGTCGATTGACGGTGATCCCAGAAGACAGGCCCGACTTGTTTTATGACCGACTTAAGCCCAGAAGACACAACAATTTACCAGAATACCCCTAGATGAGTTTAGACCTAATATATATAGTTTTCTAAGTCATTGTTGACGGGTAAGCTTTATTTTATTCTTTGTCTTAAGTTTTGGAGGAAGATCAATTCTCCTTCAGAGATTGATTGGAACTCCTTTGGTTTTATATTGATTTCTATATCTATTATTTATTCAGACTATGATTTGTGTTATTGCTTCCATGTCTGAGTAATCATTTTGTTAGGTTTAGCGATTTCATGTTCTTAATGTCAAACTGATAGTCATAGGATTGCGAGGTTATCTATAGATCTCTACACCAGGGTAGCTTGTAATACTAGGATCTAGAGTAGTGGAATAACACGAGAGTGTAACTGATTACTTGAACCTAGAATCATAGGAGAATTGAGAGGCACGAGATTGAAATTAATTAACGGAACCTTAGCCTTTTGTGGATTAGATATCTAGGCGCATACGAGAGTTGGTCTATGATCTAGTTGAACATTATCAATATGTTTGTTAATCCTTGTCTGAGTTGGTATCGATTGATACCCCAAACATTGGTATCGATCGACGCTCGATCCTTGTTTGCATGCGAGAACTGGAACATAGAACTTAGGCTTCTGATTAGTAATTGCATGGCAAGCGCTAGATTACTTGCTTATTGAATTCGAGTTCTAGAATTTGATCTATAAAACCCTTAGCATCCTTGATTTGTGTTTTGAATCTATTGATTGATAAATCCTAGACCTAGCTATTTCATTTTATTGTTATCAAACCAATCACCTCCCTAATTGTCTACTATTACTTCATTATTAAACTGTTTGCCTAGCTAAATCTAAACATCTATAGGCTATTGTGTCCCCACTCTCCCTGTGGATTCGATCCCTAAGTTACTACAACTGAACTCTTATTTGAGAGAGTAAAAAGTAGCTTATGGGGTTAATTTGAGAGTGCATAATAAAAGCTACATCAAATTTGGCGCCGTTGCCGGGGAGAAAGGATCGCCATTAGACTTGAATAATAGGTTTAGTCTAGGTTTTTATTTTCTATTTCAGTTACTTACATCAAAATTTTCTTTCAGGTACATGAAGAGCTACCAAGAGCAACAAGGAAAAAGACGTACTTTTCTCTGATCCAGCTGCTACTGAACGCACCATTCGCAGAGAGAAACCTCTAGCATTGATCACAAAAACACTTCAATGTTGATCGACACCTCTCTTGGACGAACATCGATCGACACTTCTACTCTACCATCCATCGACCCTATCCGGCGAGAAGAGATGGTTGCGGCACTTATTCTAACTAAGGATGGGAATGGAGACCTACATGACCCTGAGGGTTATCTGTGTAATGCAGCAGGTTAGAAATTAGATGCACAGGGGGCTGTAATCCCTGAGCATCGATCGTAGCAGAGTTGATCAGGATTACTCGATTTTATATTAACAGGTCTGCGATTCAACGGCCAGATAAGACCTCATACTTTACTCATGTGAGCGAGCACCCATTTCATGGCCTTCCCCAGGAAGATCACATGGACCACATTGAAACACTAGAGGAATTTGTTTCTAACATCCTGGAGCATGAAGAAAATAAAGACTATCTTCTATGCAAGTTATTCAAGTATTTTCTCTTTGGGACTGCACTTGATTAGCTGAAACATATACCACCAGGATCTCTCATACCTGGGCTGATGTCAAGACTGCGTTTCAGACTATTTTTTTTGATGATGCAAAGACCGAAGAGCTAAGGGATAAGATTTTGACATTCTCTCAGGGACCTACTGAAGGGTTTAGAAGCTCTTGGGACAGATTTAGGGGGTACCAAAAAGACAGTCCACATCATTGTTTCACGGAGGTCCAATTGCTTGGATTCTTCTCCAAAGCTTTTTATGCTCAATATCATATAATGTTGGATCAGGCAAGCAAAGAGAACTTTGGGACTAGGCCTCCAGAGGAAGCTAAGAGACTGATTCAGAACTTTTGTCTAGCAATAGTATTAGGAATATTGATACTCACATAATGCAATCAGGTGTTACGAATAATGACAAGATCATTGAGGTCGAGGACAAAACGTATTTTGTACATGAAGTCTCGTTGGTGTAACAGGCTGCAGAAGAGGACGAAAATCATGTAAATGAAATCTGTTTTCAGGACCATATTCAGAGGATGGAATCTATGATGGAACGAGCCATAGAAATTCAGCAAAAGATGAGTGCATACTTAAATCTAAGATTGGATTCTATCCAAAAAGAGCTGAATGGAAAATTATAAGCCATGAACACCCAAGTCAGGATGCTAAGCACCCAGAATTCGCATAAAACAGAAGTTGTGAAGAGGCAAGAAGATCTAGTTAAAGAGAAGAGAAAGACGCATCAGGTTGTTGCCATCTTAGATAATGACATTGGAGAAGTAATTGAACATGAGAAGCTGGAAGAAGGTAATTTCTAGTCGAAAGTTTTATGAACTTTGGCAGCTCGCACTGGTGTCGATCGACACCATTAGATGAGAATTGATCAACACCCATAAAGAGTACGTAGGAATGGTGAAAAATCAGAGCCACTCAGACTTCGCCACACGACACCGGCTTCCTCCCAATCCGTACTATGTTAAAACGGACTCCGATGATCGTCACCAATAGGAAAACATTGATCGACATCAACAAGTGAAAAACGATCGACGACAGCAGACGAGCATCAATCGACACACGCCCATGTCAATCCATAATGCACACCGCTCATCAGAAAGGCCAACAGTGACCACCAATCAGCAGGATGTCGATGCACCAAAACAAGGGTAATTGATTCCAGCTGAAACCTCCTTAATTGACAATATCGATCGACGATACACACAATATATCGATCGACACCAGCTGGACAAACATGAATCTGTAATGGAAAAGCAGGCAGAAAAGAAAGACGTCCAAAGAAGGGATTGAGATCTAGAGAACCCTATGTTCCCAAACACCTCAGGAGAGAAGCTAACAAGGCTGAACTTGATGGATTTTAAAATAGAGGGAAGAGGGTCCCTAAGGATATGTCTTTCGAGGATGCATATCACCAGTAAAGACTTGGTAATTTCTTCAGAGAGAGCAAGGAGACTGGTAAGGACATTGAGTTGCTGTTTAATATGTTCAGCCGTAAATCCAAGAAGACACTGAAGAGGGAACAAGATCCTGGGAAGTTTCTGACTCCCTGCTGTATACATGACACCAATTTCCCATATGCCCTCTGTGATACTGGATCTGGAGTCAGCATCATGGCCAAGGACACTGCTGAACTGTTCGGATTAAAGGTGGAACCTTCTCAAGATAGCTTCACCTTCACGGATAACTCCAAGGTAAACTCAGCAGGCGTGATCAAGAATGTTAAAGTAAAGATAGGTGAATGCACTATCCCTGTGGACTTTCATGTTTTGGGAAGCAAATCAGGTCGAGAATCTTCTCTTATCTTTGGAAGAGCCTTTGTGGCTACAGTAGGGGCAGTTTGTTATCTCAAGAAGAATAATATGCACCTTGCTACTGTTGATGAAAATGTTTTTTACGATCCTGTGGGAAAGACCAAAAGTGAGGGTTTATTTGATGGATTGAGCCGTTTTCAGATCCAGCACCTGCATCTGATTCCAACCGCAACCAGCATCACCGTCGATCGACACTCGCCTAATAGCGTCGATCGGTACTCTCCAGAATTAAGAGCAACATGTGATTGAAAAGCCTAAGTCTGGGGGAAGGTTCACGAAGAAGAAAAAGAAAAAGAAGGTATATACAGATTTCTTGTCACCGGTTCCTTCACGATGTTATGAGGGAAGTCTTGAGTATTGGATGTGCTGCAAAGGAAGTATGCAACCTCTTTTCAAGGTCAGGGTGCTATGTAATCCAGAATGAAAGACAAAGGGGAAGCTTCTGCAAGAGCTTTTACCAACATCATCAACAAAATGAGGAAGATGGACACTGAGAGCTGTTCTGGAGAAGTTATCCTTCTCATCTGGACTGAATCAGAGTTCAAAACGTCGAGCTAAAGACTATAATCAAGCGTTGAGTGAGAGGAAACCCACAGTTTAGTAAGTTTTAATTAGATTTTATTTTCATTTACTACTAATTTTGTATTTATTTATTTGAGGTTAAAAAAAAGAGATCAGAGGAAGATAGTTTGCGCAGAGCATCGATCGACACTTGATCACTAATCGATCGACGGATCAAACCGACCATCGATCAATCGCTACTTAACTGTGTCGATCAACGGTCACCATCAGCAAGCAAGTATATCCTTTTTACATGTAAATTTGGTCCTTATGATTTATTTTCTTAACCATGTCAGACTGTATAACACTAGTGATAGTGTTGTTTAAGTCTCGGGGAGATGTTACTGATATTTTGTTCTATTTTGAGTTTTATTTTCTATAATAAAAAAAACATAGTAGAAAGTTCCAGGTGTACCATCGATCGACACTGAATAATAAAAACGATCGACCATGGATCATGACCATCGGTCGACATCATCCATCTGCCATCGGATCGACACTCTTTTATAGAGTCTGGTATCGATTTTCTCTCTTAGCTATTTACTTAAAATTTGGTTTTTCCTAACCAATCCGGGGCAGATTACACGGGGGAAAGTGTAATTTAAGTTTGGAGGAGGTTTGTTGATTCTATTTGATTTTTTTTGTGTCTTATTTACAATATATATATATATATATATATATATATATATATATATAAGTTTTTTTAAAAATTTATTGAGTCAAGAAGGGGACTATGATCAAGATTTATTATTGGCTAACTACATTTTAGCACAGTTCTTAGAAGGTTGGTTGCATAGATTACAAGAGATACCAAAGTGTATCATCCTGCCAATATACCACACTTGCTTAGAAAGTTTAAAGGAACCGAAGCTGATATCCAACACTAATCCTGACATTATTTGCTTGCTTTGGGATTTTGTATACACTGGATCAGATTTCTTCTGCAAGTCTAGTAGGTGAAAGTATTTGTGCTTTTGATTCCCCTCTCTCTCCCCTTCAGATAAAAAGGAATCGAACAAGATTTGGTGGCTACAACTATTAAAGCGTGATTCATATGATCCTAGAAAGAGGTAAATGTCAAAAGAAGTGAACAGGATTGGTGGTTACGACTATTAGAGCTTGATTCATGGAAGCCTATCCAAATATTTCAGTCAATTAAAAAAATAAAATCATACCTTCAAAAAAAGGGAGATATTGACTAAGAAGAAGTGAGAAGAGATAGTGGAAAGGAATCAAAGAAGACTACCTTTGTGTTCAGATACTTGCAGAGGTAAGAGTCCACATATCCTTTCATCTTATACTCCCAAGGTAAAGCATACACATTTATTTTATGCAAATAAATGAAATCAGTTGAGGGGCGAGTCAAGCTTGTATTTGCTAAGTTGTTGGTAGAATGGAATTGGTTGCTGATACGTCCTAGATTCGGACAGGATCACTCAATCTGACAAAGGGGATATGAACTCGCCAAAGGGAGAACTCGTGGAATGAATAGTGACACAAAGGGTTGCGGAAGGCCCAATGATACTACCAGACTTCGATCGTTTCCGGATGTGACGCACCGGTCTAACAAAAGAAGGTTCGAAACTTGGAGATAACCTCACCAAGAAACTAAGAAGTGTTCTGAACAAATAACTAAGAGATAAACTCAAATAAAAGGGAAAAACTAAATGATTTATTTCGTGTCTCTTAGGCCATATTTATAGGATTACAAGTTCTAGAGTATCCAAAGAAGAATGTGCTAAAAACAAGGCATAGAGGACCGAAAAACAAAGACTTGACTACATAAATGTGTTGACTGAAAAAAAAAGACTAGATCTGGTCTTCCACACGTTTTTTACTTGTCTTGGGACTCTCCTTTGACTGCTTGGTCGAATAATATTCCAAGGAATATCTCTTTTACTTCTTTGGCAAAGTTGTAAACCATAGAAATGTTTGGATCCACATTTCAGTCCAAATGCAGTCCAAAACAAGCACATTCGTCAAGCATGTTTTCCATAGCTTTCTGATAGTTTTGGCCCATGGAAATGACTTAGAACTTTTAAGAGATTGGATTGGTTCATCAGAAAGGAAGTTGACCGATTGTATCTTCTCGGTGGTCGAACCAGCTCGGAAGATCGAACTAGCTTGCTCAGCTCGTCCAGATGAGTGTCAATCCAGCTCAGCTCATCTAGGATATTGTCAGTCCAACTCACTTGAGTATTAGGCTCATCCAAGATAGTTTCAATTAGCTCATCCAGCTCCAAGGAAGTGTCGGTCCATCTCACCTGAATGCGCACATGTCTGAATTCGCGAGAACTGAATATCACCTGGTTTGTAAATGGCATAACTCCCTCATCTGAACTCCGTTTTATATGATCTTCTTCAAGGAGCTCTAATTGAGTTGAAAAACATTCTCGAAGTGATTTCATGCGTAGAAGCCTCGTGGTTTGGATGATATGAGTCAAACAATGAACATATATCATTACTGCTTTCCAGCGATATCTTCAAAGTTAATTGATCGTTCTTCCACGTAGTAAATCCTTCCTTTTCCAAGTTAGATTCTGGCTTGACCATTGGTCTTACATTGTCGAATGGTTCAGAAAGAATGGCTGAAGTTTATCAATTCGGTCATTAGGGTCGTGGTTCCAACCTTAGGTCATTCTCGGATGCACGCGGGTCGATTCTGTACACGGCTTGGTCAGATGGTTGAACCTCGGTTTGGCTGAGCTGGTTGACAAGATCACCATCTTGGGCCGTGTCCATGATCCAAGCAGGTGGTGCTCGAACCGGGGCGCATCATTCCCTTCCTCTTCAAAAGATTGACCTCAAATTTTGACCTGAAACAAAGAAAATGGATTAGACAAAAGAAAAAGAATTTTAAAATCATGTAAAATCAGTGAAGGAAAATTTTTGAGAGAAACTTCCTTGGAGTTTTGGAACTTATTTCCCTCAAGTATTTCCAGTTTCATGTTCCAAGAACACAAATGTGGTGTCGCCGTCCTCTACTTGCTTCCATATTAAACTGATCCTTTATATCCTGCACTTTCAAAACAACTAGAGAAACCACATCCAATCTGCGAAAGAAATAATCAAAGGGTTTCTCTATCCTTAAGACATCAAAAAACAGGATCCAAGCTCTTAGGATAATCATCAAGCACGTGGGAAGCATCAAGTAAGTAAACTGATCGCAAAAGTTGGTTTACTAATTTTAAAATCAGGCACAGCTGTGAAAATGTTAGGAAAAGATGGAGACATGTGCTAATTTGATAAATTGCTCATCGATGTGAACGAACAAATATGATTCTCTGATCTATAGAAATTTTATTTATGTTTCTACAACATTTTTCAAGTAATTTTCTTAATGAAAATCAGGGAAAAGGTTAAAGCAAATACATTTTTTCAATTAGTTTAGGTTATGTTTCGCTTAGAAATTCATGTAAAAAAGTCTCATGAAAACAGTAGACAAGTAAACCATGATCCTTGCGGTGCTTTTGGTTTTGAGAGGAGGTTGGACTGAGTGAATCATCTTGGTTTATTAGGATTACCAGCTCCAATTTTTTTTTTTGTGGTGATCTTTTGCTCGTTTTGTTGGGTTTTCTTTAATTTCACAAATGAAAAAGAGGAAGAAACATCAAGGCCTCATGGTCCTACGTGTCAAGGTAACCTGATTCTGCTATGACTTAAGCAGATCTAGTCACAAATAAATAATATAAAAATTTTGAATTACTGAGGGTTCTTGACTGAAGTGATAAAAAACCTGTATTTGCCTTTGTTCTGGCGGGTTTTAGTGGGATGGAATATAGTCGTTCATAATGATTGCCATTTCTCCTGGTTTTGGTTTTTGGTAAAGCTGAAAGATTCATCTTGATTTCTTATGATCGCTGTTGGCTCAGGCGTTCTTTCAATGGTCTGAATTCCTGTTAGAAGTCTGGTTACTAGTGGATAGATTGGAGCTGGAGAATCGGTTTGGAAATGTCATAACTCCTGTCTCGTGAAGCTTTCATGTGATTCCAACTCAGGAATCTTTATGGTTGCCTTTAGAAAATTATATTACTGACAAAATTCTGGAATGTTGAATAGTCTCTTGATATGATACGTCTGTGCTTGGTATCACCGGTAGCGGTTTGGAAAAATCATCTCCAATCTCAGGTCTTTGGGCATTTCATGCTCTCATTTCTCAGAGGCAGAAACTATTTCCAGATACACTCAAAACAGACAGTGATAGACCAGGATATATGTAGCAAGATAAGTATTTTCAAATCAAAATCAAGATCTCTTTCCAAGGAGACAGGTAGCACATCATTCAGCCTCCAAGATGCATAAAGTAAGACAGGTTATGGATCAGAATGTTCCAAGTGCAGCAACTTATGATAATTTTCGAAACATGCAATCCTGCTCAAAATCAGAACAAAAAAGTAAGTTTGAGATCGAGAATAATTGATAATGAAAGTTCAAGGGGTTTTTCAAAGAAAGTTTGTAAACCAGATATACATCAATTGCTCAAAAACACACTTACATCGAAATGATAATCAGAAAATGCTAAGTTTTATCAGGTTTAGAAACGACACAAGATCAGGCTGGAAAACGAAATCAAAAAATCAGATTGAAAAATTAGTTTCAGTACAGTGAGTTTCTGTTCCAGCAACTTCTTTAATTCAATTTTATCCACGGTCTAAGTAGGATGCAATCAAATCTCAGTGATAGTGCATGTATAGTAGAACTAAGATCATAGGCATTTTTTTGAAAACAAAGAATCAAAGATTTTCTAGCACAATTCAGTTTTGTTGCAATGCAAGATCAAATTACTCTCACGAGATGGAAATCCTTTTGTTATTTTCCGAAGAGTGCTTATCAAATAGCTGCAAAAGATTTCAGAAGTGATACCATTGAGGTTTAAAATAAGTGTTGATCGAAGAAGTCATCAGGTTTTAAAATTTTTAAAAAAATTAATCTGTTTTCAAACAACAGATTTTGAAAACAAAATTCTTTAATTTGTTAAGAACAAGAACATAATGAGAAACTGATTTGAAACATGCAGGAAGAGAATTAAAAAAATAAGATTTCAAATGCTGTTGAATAATCAGGGAGAATTAGGGGCAGGAGTGTCCGGAATCAAGGCATAGATGACTCTCCATAAGTGATGGATGTGATGCTTGTTGCTTCTTCATCAAA
>CAJHQP010010172.1:0-19589 GCA_905132765.1 Moricandia arvensis
AATGTTAATTAAAGTTATCAAAATATACTTAAGTACGATGTCATTTTTGACATAGCCGTACACGCATTAGAGAATATAAGAAAAATATAGATAGCTTATCACTTTCAGTCATTTCATGTGCAGTAATCGTTTCTTCTTTTTTTTGAAATCATTAAATCAAGATAAATAACTAGTTACGTTGACCAAGAAAAAAGATAAATAACTGATTACAAAGGTAAATAGTTTTTGTTAAGTATTAACTATGCTTGCGAACGCTAAACATATTTTTGTTTATCAACGAACGCAGGATAGAGTTCAGTCGATGTGCTACGGAATTCTTCATAAAGAGAAAAATTCATCTTCCAAACATAAACTATTTTAACATGTTGTAGTTCTCGAACCAAATGATTTAAAGTTATTTCTCAAAAATTATACCTTAAACACATTTTGATACAAGTTCGTTGTAAAAAGGTTGTTTAGATTGAGTAAATTTAATATTCATTCAAAAAAAGGAACAAAAAAACAAAAAAAAACTTGTGTCAATCTTCAAAAATATCATTACAATTCTAAACGAAAAAGAAGGACTAACCTGGTTAGCATAATGTCATAACTGAATATATAATTCAAATGTTATGGATATTCTAATGGAAATAAGTAAGATATTTGGTACAAGACAAATAATGAGTATAAACCAGCAATAACATAAACATAATTCATATTATCTAACAGGCTTTCCATAGTAAACAAAACAAAAAGTTGTGTGATAACTTCTAAGTGAATTTTGATCAAAAAAAAAAAACTTCTATGTGAAAAAACTAGAAATGTATGTATCCTTAAAGCGCCGTTTTGCATCAGATTTCAATTTATTAATAAAATTTCAGCTTTACCAAACTAGCTCAGAAACAATTGTTTTGACCTCACATCCTTAAAATATTTGGACCGGCCAAGTTGCTGGTTTGGTTGATGACTTAAAGCAAAATCTGTTATACAATTTGCGTGAAACAACAAAAGGAAAAAAAGAAGGTAAGAGGTAATCATCGCAAGGAAGAACAAAACCTTAAAGATTAGTTAAGAGCTCCCAACTTGCTAATTATTTTCTAATTGTTTATGCCTGGATAGCTTGGATTGGAAGCAAACTATTCCTCTTTGCTTCTACACTTATCCATCACCATCAAACATAGAGATTCACCTCATCAATCCCCCCCCCCTATTGTGTGATTTATTAGCTAATTAAAAACCAATGTCACAGAGGATTAGTTATTTCTTGCTTGCTTCTCAATAGCCAATTAGTTATTCATATTCCTCCTATATATCAGATCCAGTGGGGTTTTGGTGTTTTAGTCATACATTCCTTCAACATGGTGGTGCAGCTGATGAGTACATATATACACACATCCATTTATCTTTTAAGAAGATTACATGTCAAGCACTTTTTACTAGTTTCTTTTTACATGAAGACAATTTATTATAACCAAACACTTTTACATTACCAACTGAGAGTGAAAACTCATTCATACCGTTTACCAGCTTATCATCTTTTTAAGTTTTAACTAATTCCTTTTTCTGTCGCCAATTATAACAAATAAGTTTTTAACTAATTCCTAATTGTGACAAATTAATTTAGTCACCAATTCATTTAACAAAATGTGTAGTAAAAAATCTAGATTAAACTGATGATATATTTATCTACAGATATATCGGTATTTTTACTAGTTTAAAACACATGTTTTGAGCCTTTTAATGAGTCAAAGTATGCCTTTTGAACCTTTTGGTGTTTTAATATTTTACATGGTTTGATCTACTTAGACCAAATGAGGTCAAATTGGATGCAAAAAGGGAAACTAAAAATGTAAAACTGTGTAGATGTGTCAAACGTTGCAACAAATGAAATACTTCCGATAATTGGAGCTCAAATTTTTACAAAATATATAGAATGAATTAGCTTTTCAATGTGGCCAGTTTGAAGTAGATCCATCAATTAGATCAAAACTTATGCTCGTTTAATTGAATATTGGTTTGCTTGCCAATTCAAAATGAAAAAATATTTTTGGGGTAGTATTACCTAAAATTAGACAAGGACATGTTTTTGTTATATACATATATATATATATTATTATTGAGTTCTTTTTAGGTGAAACTTTATTTTATATTAGATTTTTAAGTTTTCGAGCTCAGGAGACGAGAGATTTTTTTTTCTAAACCCCTATTATATCTCTTTTTAATCTAATTATGCTGGCTTCATCTGATTTCCTGCGATTTCTCTAATGTCTAATTCTTTTTATTTATAAATTTAGCTTTAATATCATTGTCCAAATCACATATTTACTTTCTGCATAGCAAGAAAAAAAAGGCCCCTCTTTTGGTTTTAGCTTGTTTATTTTCTCGCAGATTTGTTGCGTAACTTTGGACTATATGGATTCATCCCTTAGATACTACTACTGTAATTTGTTATGGATTTGCAGTGTGATTAAAGAGTTAAAACTCTGATCTATCAAATCTTTGACACCGTTATCAGAGACCAATTATGTTACCTAAAAGTCTAGGAGTGGAGTTTAGTCAAAGATTTTTATTTTAGTATTAACTTTTTGTTTTTGTCACTTTTCTTTGCAAGAATGGCCATGAGTTACAATTATTGGCCACAAGAAGAAAATGACATTTGACAAAAGTTGGGTAACTTAGGAATTTTTGTTAAACAATTGTTAGGGTGTAAGCTGATTAAGTGTTGTAAAGATTGTTTATGTTACTTCTGATAAAGCAAAACAAAATTGTTTGTATTCATTGTCTCATTTATCTTCCGGAATACTTTATTGTGTTGTAGCTTGCAAGGAGAGTACTGAGATTTTGATCTGAAAGCTTCCGTTCCCGAGACTTGTTCGTGAGTTTGCTCATGATTTCAAGACCAATCTGAAGTTCCAGATCAGCGCCATTGTGGATCTAAAAGAAGCAGATGAGGCTTATCTGGTTGGTCTGTTCAAGGACACTAACCTTTGTGCCATTCACGCCAAGAGGTTTACGTTCATGCGATCCATGACCAATCAAATTCACTAACCCTCTACAGACATTTGTGTTATGCCCTTATGGTTTATGCATGACCAATCAAATTTGCAAGAGCTGTTATTGGGCCATATGTATTAATTTGAAAGTTGTGAATACATAGACATTCATGTAGCTTTTAAGCAATACAATATTTTCATTTGGATTTGAGACACCAAATAGTTACAAAGAAAAGACCAAACTATTACTTTTTTTTAACTCTCATGGATCTCAAACTCACTCATGGATAGTCCGGAAAGGCTTGTATGTCTTGACACTACTTATGAGTCCTGCTATGGAACCAGCCGCAGCTAAGAGGGAGACTATCAAGCAAACCCAGCACAACATTTTCAGCCCAATCCATCTAGGAGAGTACTTCTTAACCTTAGTTTGTGCCATGTGCATCTCCACGGGGAAATAAACAGTTAAAGGCCAGAAGGAAGCTGCTCCAATAAGACCCAAAATCGCGTTGAAGAAAGGGAATATCATAGCTACCAAAGTTGTTACAACCACATAAGCTGTCCTCCACACTAGTCTGAAGAGATTGATGGTGAATTTTCCAAGGAATGGTATGTTTACTGAATATTCAGATGTGATGAACTTGTTGTCAGGCCAGTTTCTATTGCATTTCTTCTCAACAAACTGGAATATGGGCTGCGCGAACACCTGAAAGAAGTATATGGTTCATTCTCATTAGCTAAACTGAGAGAGAGTGCAAAAACCAAAACAATCTTTTTCTCCTTTTTGGATTTGGTTATACCTGATAGGCACCAATGAGATGGAAAGCAATGCAAGCGTTTGCAAAGTCAATGAGCCAAAATGGCTCGTAGAATCCGAAATCAGTGAGGAAATCTCCAGGGGCTTTGTTTCCAAATGCAGCATAGCCAAGACAACCACATAAGATGTAGAAGAAAGTGGTGGTTGATACTCCTACAAAGCTTGCTCGTTTCATAGCTTTGCTCTCTGATGGGCTAGATCTCAATGTGTCCTGCAAAAATTATCAAACTTACAACAGTTATTGTATTGTCTCATGTGTTTAACTTCATTAAGCCGTCACTTTCTAGTCGACATATACACTCTATTGTACTAAATACAGTACACTAAAAAGGTGAAAACTAATATCATTAAGAGACAAAAAAAGATTAAGAAAAATATTGTCAACTCATTAAGCTGAAGTCCACTGAATGAATATCATTGTTAGCTGTCTTTGAATGTGACATCCTATCACTAATAAGCACATGTTATGCCTTTAAGCTAAAAGACAGATTCTCTTCTTTTTGACTCTTTTGTAGTAAAGCACACAAAAAGTGGTCCTCAGAGAATTGATTGTCATTGTCAATAATCTCTAACCACAATTCTATCAAGAGGTTCATATCCAAAGCTAACAAAGACACAATAGTAAAAACTTGCCTGAATCTCAATGAGAACCGTGGCGTAAGCATATGCAAACGCTATGTCACCAACCGCTTGAAACGATCTCCATATCTTCTGAGCCGCAGTTACATCAACTCCAACCACCGTTCCAGTCATATTCGTCTTACCCACTTTCCCACCTTTTTCATATCGAAACATATCAACCGTTACTTTATTATTTTATCTATCTTGTTACAATTATTGATATAGCTACAACTTGATGTTGACCAATAATTGTTAGTAGTTGTCGTTTTGCAACTAGTTAAATCTTTCAGAGATTTGTCTACGTACCTGCGACCGTTGCGATGGCTAGGCCAATCCCAATACTTGCGTAAGCAAAGGACATAACCGCAGCCATAAGGGAGAGAAAAGAGAGCTTGTGAAAGTTTGGGATCTGGCTAAGAAGGATCTGAATGATCCCAAAGGCCGCCATATACGGATAGTTCGATATAGTACAATCTGCATCGTGACCTTTGTTGTGGTAACAGTTCGCTTTCCCGACCGCACTGCGCAAGAAACCATAATATGATAGGTAACTAAACTGAACTGTACATTTGGTAACGGTCATAAAGTAAAATAACATTATTCACACATAGTTTTGACTTACACCAAACTAATAGAAGCAGTGATGGTGTACCCAACAGTGATTCCTATCAGATTCCCATACTGTGCCACTCCACAGAGCTGCACTTTCCTACCACCTGTCAAATTTTCAATAATTCCAATGTATTATTTCAGTGTATGATTTGTTTTTAAGCTATTAACTAATCTTCTGTTTCATAAAACAGTTCACGCAACTGCATATATAATAGTCCACCAACATGTAATACCAACAATAATATGCTAATACTACCAAAACCCTTTGCCACATATGTCAAACTATTCTTTAATTTCTTTTTCCCTCGGGTTACACAATTTTGGATCATTATAAACAGTACAAAAACTTGGATTATTTAATACTCCTATATTTGAAATCTATTGTAGATATTATTGATGGCTTAATTAAGAAAAGTTTCAGCCAAAATAATTATTTCAACAACCATATTTTATAAATGGAAATTAAAGGACGGTTACCATGCTTTTGCATTCAATTCACTGTTTTACTTAAAATGATTTGAAGTGAACACTCATTATTTATTGAGTTAGAAAACATACTTTTAAATTTATTTTAACTATATAATCCTTTTGAAAATAATAACCAAGCCAAATTAATTATTTCAACAACCATTGTTTATAATAGAAATTTACCACCCTTTTACATTCAACTCAGTATTTTAATTAAGAAACAATTTGAAGTAAAAAAGAAATCATTGTTATAATAGACAATACACTTTTAAATTGCTTAAGAATATAGTGTAATACTTTTAAACATTAATAACCAAGTCAAATTTATTTTCCCAACAATGATTTATAATAGGAAAAATAAAAGGACGGTTACCACAGTTTTTACGTTCAGTCAACTTAATTTTTTGAAAGGACAGACATATATATATATATTTCTGTCTCGGTAAGCGTCAGGAAACGTTAGAAAATTTAACAAGCCATTACTTTATCTACATTCCTATCCACAACTCATCGGATGCATAAGCTTTCCGATTGTTTCATAAGCTAGTAAGGATGATTCTTATGATTGATCTTATAGTTCATAATATTAACTATTTAGTAAACCACGGTCATTGTTCCATGATAAACTCATAACAACACTAGCTTTTTTATTTTAAAGTGACAGAAAAAATTACTGTCGCTTAACATCTTTCAACTTTTAGAACTAATCCATTTTTTTCTGTTCTGATTAAAATCTTTTTTCCGACAAGCACCAGCCTAACTAAATACCAGAAAAGTCAGTATCTAATAAACAGAATCTTATTTTAATTATTTCTTTTAAAAAGTTTTTTTTCATAATTTCTTTAAAAAAGTTACTTTCACAAGATTGAATTTTTGGTAAAGAACCATGTTTTCAGGAAAAGTCGGTGTAAAAAGTGCCTAAATTTTTCAACCTTCTTTACAAAAACAAAAAGTAAAAAAAAAGAAGAAAGAAAAAGACATACCGAGGTAAGATCGAACAACGTCCATGTACGTGTAGTTTCGTTTCCCGGTGATGGGATCCGGCGCACGGTAGCAGTCAGCGAGCATCGTAGAGGTGAAGTACGTGATAAACGAGAAAATGATCAGAATCAAAGTCCCTGCGATCCAACCAAGCTGAGCTATCGCCCATGCCAACGACAACACTCCTGAGCCTATCACCGCGGTAATAATATGCGCACTGGCCGTAAGCCACGTCCCCGTCCTCTTCTCTCGACCATCGTCATCAACGTTCTTTGTGGGATCGGACATGGCGTAGACGTCGCCGGACTCCGCCGCGGAGTGACCGTGGTCGGTGTTGAAACTCTTCATAAGTGAGATAAGAGAGCAAAGAGGTGGACAGAGAGTAAATGTGTTGTTAAGTCAGAGAGAGAGGGAGAGAGAGTAAATGAAGAAGTCTAATTGTAGTCAATAGATTTGTGTTTACATAATATCATATATATAGACATGCCTGTATGTTAATGTATAGTGTGGTGTAGCATATATGCCAAGGAGACGTATACGTAAATACGTGTTGAATTTCAACTTTTATTTTTCTTATAAATGTTTTAAATGTTTTTCTTTTTTAATATGGGTTGGGATGTGTGATTGCTTGGACTAGACATGAGGCCACCTATAGTGGGACGATTTTAATGTTCATATTCTTTAATGATTATTCTACCGTTTTCTAAATATTATTTTGGTGAATTATAGAAAAATAATTGCATGATTTTTCTGTTGGATATAATGAAATATATATTACTATACAAATGAAATGAGATTTTAGCATCACTCTCGAGTAGCTTTGAGCACACCTATAGGAGGAGAAATTAGTGTTTATATTTATTTATTTTTGTGTCAATATAACATAGATTCAATTAAGATTTGTGAACTAAAACCGGTAATATTTAGCCCATATAAACAATAAAAAACTTCTGTTTCTCAACACTGCACGCCAAACTTTATATCTGTATATTTTGCCTTCAGATTCTTTTATAATTATTCAATCTTTTCTAAAATTTTCATAAGTGAATTATAGAAAAAAACAAATTATAGATATTGCTTTCTAATTAATAGCAATAATATAAAGGTATATCCTGCAAATGAAAGAAACTTTGAGTAATAATGTATACAATATCTTTATAATCGTATTGTCTTATTCAAAACCTTCAGATATACACTTTAAAGAACTCGTAACTAGTTAATATTGTTAAATCAAATTCTTTTACCACCTAAAATTCATAAAACACATTCTCAAAGTTCAAAGATGGGCTTGTTAAACTAGATTCTAACGAAATCTTCCATAATTTCATATCTAGAATATTATCTTAAATATATGTTTAACCAAAAGGGATATTTTAAAGTATTTTCATTTCATTCTAAAGATTTTCATTTTTTATTTCTTGTAAAAATTAAGTAAGTTTACTTTTTTTACTTTAGAAATTTAGAATATTGCTTATTGATGAAGAAATTATATTAAACAGTGCGTATCGTGAAGCCATGGCCGTAGTTTATTGTTTACCATAAAGAATTGTAATTTCATTTGGTATTCAGAAATTAGTTTTAGATTCTTCCACCAAAATAAATAAAGAATGAAAAAGTTTGAATTTAGTGAAGTGTCGAAGTTAGAAGTTAAAACAACGGTTATTTTGCACAAGGTTGCCTTCTAAAATATTAATCACTACTAAATTTTTGTGCTCTTGGTAATAAGTTGGTAACTGGAACCTGTTCCTCAGGCTCAATCTGATTGATACAAATGCACTTTGACCAAAGCAACGTTAGATCGTCTTTTTGCTCTTTTTTCCAGGTGCTTCTTTTGAAGAAAATATTGACTCATTTATTTCAAAATGTGAAAAGAATATAAAGAGAATTAAGAACTGTACATTCAATATAAATTTTGAGAAATTGTTAAAAATACTACAAGTTAATTATCATTTTTTAAAAATATCATCAATCAAAAAATATACTAATGTTGGGGTTTAGAGTTTAGTGATTATTATTTAGAGTTTAATATTAAGAGATTGGGTTGGGTTTATAATATTTTTTAAAAAATTAGCTTGGTGTTATTTTATATTCATTAATGGTAAATTTGAAAAGTAGTATCAAACTTGTGGTAAAGTAGAAAATTTTCCATAAAATTTTTAATGGTTTATTTTTAATAAGTTTATAAATGATTTTAGGTGAACTGATTTTTTTTGTATAATTTTAGTTTATACCACCTCAGTTTTGATATTTGAACATTTATTTTTACCTCAAAAACTCTATTAAATATTTAAAAATCAGTAAATCTCCTAGTCACAACAGAAGTATTTTCAGTGACAAGTATATTTTAACTTATTTTTTAACTAACAAGTTCAGTAGTACTGAACTTCAATTTTTAAAAGTTTATGTTTAATTAATACTTGATTTATTATTTGACTACAATTTACTTAAAACTCTCATAAATATATTAAAGTTTTTGGGGTTGGAGTTATACTTATATTTATTATTATAAAAAGTTTTCAGATTTATTAGCGATCAATATTAGGTATATACATGATTTTGTATCAATTCGTATAACTAGTTGCTTAACTAATAAAAATAAAAATTTGCCATTTTTATACTTATCAAACAACCTTATAAAACAAACTAGGTATCTATTCGCGATTAGTGCAAGTTTTATTTTTATTTTGATTTTAAGTTTTAGTAGAGCAGTATTTTGTAAATATTATTAGAATTTTATTAAAAAGGCAAACATTATATCAATTTTTTGTGTGAAGTGCCTGAAATTTTGTTCATTCATAACTGTAGATTGTAATCTTAAGTTTTCTGAGATATCACTGATTTTATGTTAGAAAGAAAAGGTTGTGTGATGATTTGGCTAATTAATTATATGTGACAACGATATGCAAGCTAGCAACGCCTAGAAAGCCTTCTATTTTGTTAAGACTGGTTATTTCAATGAAGAGACTAAAACTTTCCGGTTTAATCTGGTTAGACAATATTATTTAATAATTTATTTATACCAAGTTTTTGTTAAAATGAAAACATTGAAAATAATACATGTACATAAAATATTATTGTAAGTGTTTTTATATTGATTTGCTTTTATTTAATTAATTAATTTATTTATTGTTGCAAATGTCGTGCGTAGAAATATGTTGTGATGTTGAGTAGATATGTCAATATATGTTGATAATAAGTAGTGAGGTTTATTTTAATTGGACTGCTACAATTGTTTATTGTCCGAAACATAGTAAATAAAATAGAACTCTATTTTAATAAAGTAAATCATTTATGTAGATATTGTCGGATTAAAGAGCAGTAGCGCCCAAAGAAAATGCATATGCACCTACATTATTTTGTAAACATAATACACTTGAACTAATTTCAAATGTACTTCTATAATTCATAATTTTATAAACAATATATTGCAAATTAAAGGATACAAAACATTATTGGAGGTTCCATAATATTGTAAATAGAATCATTTGATGTTGTTTTCAGATGTAGACAGAATATGTCAATCGAAAATGTCATACATGGAGAACCGTCTGTCGACCTAAATATTTTGAGAATTTTATTTTATAAGCATTACGTAAAGTTATTCATTAATATTACATATATTATAACTACTTGATCGTTATACTTAATAGAATGAGAAATTATATAATGATATGTAATTGGCAATTCCCTCATTGTTTAAAAAATTGTTTGTCGTAAAAATATTTATACATGTCCCCCTAACTGAAAAAAAAAACATTATCTGAACTTTTAATAAATAAGACAATTATAAGTAAGCGAATTGAATTCTAAAAGTTAAAATATACTCCCAAGAGACTTCCATTTCTCAAACAGCTCTAACACCTTTGAAAAGACAAGTTGTTCCAATTCTTCAATGAATCTCTTTCAACGAATGAACAACATGTCTTTGAAATCGTTCAACAAGTGGCTATTCTTATTTTTATAATGATGAACAAAAGACTTCTTACATGTGAAAGGTTGACTTCTTTGTCCTGTTACGTGTTAGGTGTACTCACAAAATAACAAGGGTTTTCTTTTAATTCATAGTTTGTCGAAAGATTCAAGTCCTGCTTAAACTTAAACAGACCATAATGGCATTTATTGAATCTTTCAACATATGGCATAGATAGGCAGCTCCTTTGAGTAACGTCTCAGAATCTGGGGCTATTTGCCTAAAAAATCAAAACTTCTGGTGGTGGTGAATCTTCAGTTAACCAGTGAACCCATGATTGTACAGCAAGTAACGTCCAAGTTTATTTTTTGTTAAAAGGCTTAGTAACGTCCAAGATAATCCATTCTTATTTAAAAAAAAAAAAATCAAATTATGATATTTAGGTTGGACAACATTAAAAAAAACTTATATGTAAAACCAACGGTCCAGAAAAATGATATATGTGGTGTCACCAAAATCTCTCGTCGTTGAAACTTCCTTCAGTTGAGTTTTGTTTTTCAACGAAACAGTGATATTATATGATAACAAAACATGTGGTTCAGCAACATAAAACAAAACATGTGTCCATTATTAGTGTTGACTGATGGAGAGAACTAGTTGTAAAAGTAAAGCCAATTTTGGAGTCAATGTGATACAAGAGTTTGTCCATTATAGTTTTAGTTTTTTGGTATTCTATTGAATCAAGTATTTAGTATTGTTTGTGTTAAAATGACAAATTATCATGTTTTTCAATTTCGAATTTTATAGAATTTGCTGTTATTAGTTATATTATCGTAGATGTCTTTTAAAATCTAATATTAGTCAATAACATGTTTAAATTGTTAAACATATATATTCAGATCTACTATTATTACAAATAATAATTTTATTATCTTTGGCATCATCAGATATGTCTAGGAGCCTTGGCGAGAGATCAGGCTGCAAAGCATGTTTTTTGTGTGTGCACTTGCTGTTGTCATCGATGGCATCGGGAGATGTGGAGGGAGCCAAGGTGCAGGTTCACGTTATGTTAATGAGACTGTCTAAGTAATGTGTTAGGAAATACGGATCAAATTTCCTTGCGGAAAATCAGAATTTTCGGGAGCGGGAAGAGACACACAAAATTGTTAACGGAGTTCGGCCAATCGTGCCTACGTCTCCGGGACCTGCTACCGATCCTTTTTATTATCAACCGGGAAATTTACAAAGACTCTCAACACACCCCGATCCAAATACATTCAAGAAATTAATAATAATTTCTTAAAGAAAAAAAAACTTTTTTTTTTCTTTCTCACGTTCTCTCTCCCTTTCTCTTCTTCTTTCTTCTGTGTTTTTCTTGTTTGGGATCGATTCTATAAACGAGAGAGATCATGTATTTATAGGGCATGTTTTGGGTTGGTGAGCATCAATTTTTGACTAAGTAAGCCTCTCCTTTTTGACTTGTCCTCACCTTCTTCACCGACCAGCAAACCCACCGGCCAAGCATTATTCACGTGTTGTAACTAACAATCTCCCACTTGAAGACTGATTTCAATCTGTCTTCACACCTTGATCAATGTAGCAGGTCTTCTCAGCTTGTTACTCCAACAAGCAACCTGAGGTTTCACACAACCTCAGCTTCTCACACGGCACGACCTTCGTTAGCATGTCTGCCGGATTCTTACTTCCTGAGATCTTCTCAAGCACCAACATTTCATCTTCTAACGCTGATCTGATGAAATGATACCTCCGATGTATGTGTTCGTCCGAGCGTGATAAACCGGATTCTTTGCCAAATCGATGGCACTCTTACTATCACAGTACAACACACTTTTCCCTTGGTCATGGTCCAGCTCTTGTAGAAAAGACTGTAACCATATCATCTCTTTTGTTGCCTCCGTAACCGCAACATACTCAGCTTCACAGCTTGATAGAGATACAATTTTCTGCAACTTTGAAACCCAACAAATTGCAGTGCCGCCAAAAGTGTATACATATCCAGTTGTGCTCTTTGTGCTGTCAATGTCGCCTCCGTTGTCAGCATCAACATATCCTTGCAATCCCGTTTCAGACTTTGTGAAACATAGCGACAAACTTGGATTCCCTTTCAGATATCTGAAAATCCACTTAACAGCTTCCCAGTGTTCCTTTCCTGGATTGCTCATAAATCTGCTAACGACTCCCACTGCATGTGCAATGTCTGGCCTTGTACATATCATCGCGTACATCAGGCTGCCTATAGCAGAAGCATATGGAACTTTATCCATACATGCCATCTCGTCGTTCATTGCAAGCTCCCACTTGATCGACTCATCAACTTGCATAACCTCCACATAACATTCAGGCTCGCCTCTATCTGTGAGCAGAATATAGTTAAGCGATTGAGAAAATCTTACAGGCTTTCTGATGACTCTACTTGACCGTCGTAACTCCGTGATAGGTGTATATGGGACCACTTCGGAATCATCACTCTCTTCAGCCTCACCACTCTCGTCTTGAGAGATTTATTCTTCTGCTGTTGGGGTATCCTGTGGCAACCCTGGTGTCAGGATATCATCTAAGTCAACAGCTCCAGGCTCTTTCCTCTCCGAGCCTTCTCTTAGCTTATCCTTGTACAACGCTTCTTCGTTGAACACAACATTCTTGCTGCGGATGATCTTCCGATTTTCATCATCCCAAAACCGGTAACCAAACTCCGTGTCACCATAACCGATGAAGTAACACTTCTTAGACTTCGAGTCAAGTTTACTTCTTGCAGCATCGTCAATGTGAACATAAGCTAAGCATCCAAACACCTTTAGATAAGAAAGGTTTACTTTCTTTCCACTCCAAGCTTCTTCAGGGATCTTAAATCCCAATGGCACAGACGGTCCTCTGTTGATTAAGTAGGCTGCAGTATTGATTGCATCTGCCCAAAACGTCTTTGGCAATCCACAGTGCAATCTCATGCTCCTTGCACGCTCGTTCAAGGTTCGGTTCATCCTTTCCGCTATTTCATTTTGTTGAGGCGTTCCAGGAATAGTCTTCTCCATCTTGATTCCGTTATCAGTGCAGTATCTTTTGAATTCGCCGCTGATATACTCACCACCATTATCACACCTTAGACACTTCAACTTGAGATTTGTCTCAACCTCAACAATGGTTTTCCATCTCTTGAAAACCGAGAACACTTCATATTTGTTCTTCATGAAGTAGCCCCACACCTTTCTTGTGGAGTCATCAATAAAGGTCACATAATAGTACGAACCTCCCAGCGATGCAATAGGAGCGGGTCCCCACACGTCAGTGTGCACCAACTCTAACTTCTCAGACTTTGGCTCTCTTCCTCCTTTCAAGAAACTAACTCGTTTCTGCTTTCCAAGGACACAACTTTCACACATCTGATGATCCACCGTCTTCAGATCTGGAAGAGCACCATTTGCCACCATGAGTTTCATCCCCTTCTCACTCATGTGCCCTAATCTGCAATGCCACAACTTGGTTTGTTTGGCATCCTCGACAACAGCAACAGTGTCTTGATAGCTCGTCGTCATATAGAGAGTGCCTCTTTTATGACCTCTAGCAACCACCATGGAACCTTTCTTGACTCTCCAGGCTCCACCACCAAAGTTGACATCGTGCCCCGTGTCATCAAGTTGACCTACCGAGATTAGATTTCTCATCAACTTTGGCACATGTCTGACCTTCGTAATCTTCCACACCCGTCCATCTGACATCTTCAAATTGATATCTCCAATACCAACTATGTCCAAAGGTAATCCATCAGCGAGATATACCTTTCCGTAATTTTCCGCAACATAATTCTCCATAATGTTATGGTGCGGCGTCGTGTGGAATGACGCTCCTGAGTCAAGAACCCATGAATCAATAGGGCTATCAACGTAGGAGATTGACGCCTTGGTGGTATTTGCAGCTGCATTACGAGCTTCACTTTTCCTCGGGGAATCAACAGACACTACCAATGCATCAGTGATTTCACGTGTCACTGCATTGGCTCCGCCTCTAGTGTTGTCTTCCTTCTTCGGTGGTGCCCGACAATTCTTCTTAATATGGCCTGTCTTTCCACAATTCCAGCACTCCGGAGGCTGTCTGAATTTGGACTGACCCCATCCATTCCTTGACTTCGATCTGCCTTTACTCCGGTTACTTCTGTCTGGGTTTCTCCCTCTGTTTTCCACGTTGAAAGCAGAGCTCGTTGATGCTTCCCCAGAGTCTATCCTTCGAACTTCCTCGGCAAGGATACGATCTCTAACATCATTGAATTTGAGCTTTTGAGTACCCACAGAATTACTAACCGCTGCCCGCATTGGCTCCCAACTATTTGGCAGAGATGCCAACAAAATCAGTGCTCGCACTTCATCTTCAAACTCGATTTCAACCGATGACAGTTGGTTGACAATCGTGTTGAACTCGTTCACATGTGCGGCAACCAGGCCACCTTCTTCCATCTTCAAATGAAAGAGTTTCTTCATGAGAAATACTTTATTATTTGCCGAAGGTTTCTCATACATATCAGAGAGAACTTTCATGAGCCCTTCAGTGGTCTTCTCCTTCGCAACGTTGTGAGCAACGTTCTTCGACAGTGTTAGCCTTATAACACCCAGAACTTGTCTGTCAAGGAGCTCCCACTCAGCCTGATCCATCTTCTCAGGCTTCTTGCTCAGTGGTTGATGAAGCTTCCGTCCGTACAGATAATCTTCAATTTGCATTCTCCAAAATGCATAGTCTATACCATCAAATTTCCCGATACCGTGTGCTGAACCATCTTCGCCTCCCATCGTTTCTGAAACCACCGTGTTTAAAACACCTCCGTCGATGAACCGATGTTACCGACAAAATTCACTATTCACGAAATCACTGTTCTCGTGAACAGTAACCCACTGTAGCTCTGATACCAGTTGTTAGGAAATACGGGTCAAATTTCCTTGCGGAAAATCAGAATTTTCTGGAGCGGGAAGAGACACACAAAATTGTTAACGGAGTTCGGCCAATCGTGCCTACATCTCCGGGACCTGCTACCGATCCTTTTTATTATCACCGGGAAATTTACAAAGACTCTCAACACACCCCGATCCCAAATACACTCAAGAAATTAATAATAATTTCTTAAAGAAAAAAAAAACTTTTTTTTTTCTTTCTCACGTTCTCTCTCCCTTTCTCTTCTTCTTTCTTCTGTGTTTTTCTTGTTTGGGATCGATTCTATAAACGAGAGAGATCATGTATTTATAGGGCATGTTTTGGGTTGGTGAGCATCAATTTTTGACTAAGTAAGCCTCTCCTTTTTGACTTGTCCTCACCTTCTTCACCGACCAGCAAACCCACCGACCAAGCATTATTCACGTGTTGTAACTAACATAGTGTTGATATAAGTGAAATTACTTCCACAGAATAGAACATCCTCTATAAACTGAAGTGATAGATTATGATTATCAATGATTTTCAGGTGTGCCCCAAATTAATAATGCAATAGTTTTTTATCCATGACATCCTCAAATCTAGGGATGTTAACAATGGGTTTTTACCCATAGAGTATCGTAAACCATGTTGGGATTTTACACCTAAAATTCATATTATTAGTGTTTGAAACTCGCGAGCTCTATTCGGGCGGATCTTAGTTTGTAAATTACCCTGTCGGGATTACCCTATCGGGTTTTGGGTACCCTATGAATTTTTCTTTTTAAAAAAGTTAAGTAAAATGACGTCGTTTTATGCTTTCTTTTACCCTAATTCTTTTGCCTATTCCCGTGAGTCATGACCACAACCACAAAATCTTAGATTTAGAAATCAAATATTCTTTTCTTCAGCGACGATTCCAATAGAGACACTTCGGTTTCATTGGTAAGACCGAAAATGGTTTTTTTTTTATTTTGATTTATCTATAATCTTTTACATGTTTCTTATACTTTAGAACTGTGTCATGGGCATCATGGCTAACCACTGATAATTCTGCATTTTGAATTTTTTTAGGTTAAGCTCTGATACTCTATGTCCTCTAAGGCTCTAACCATCTGTTTGCCTCCCTTACCAGGTGAGCACTGTAAGTTTGTTCTAAAAACTCTTTGGAATTGGTTTTATGTTCTTAAAACTCTATGCTTTTGTTTGTTCTTAAAACTCTCTGAAAGAACTTGAACTTGGAAGAACTTGAACAGAAAATACATATGTTCTTGAGTTGTGATGCTTGTTTAATACAATAACATAGGATCTGTTTGAACTTGAGCGGAGCATCCAGCCTGATCTAGACAATAAGAAGATGAATCTGGAAATGTATTAGAAGATCCTAGGCTAGACTCGAGGTCTTTTACCGATACAGAGGTTTCAGGTTATTGGTAAGATCAAAGAAAACACTATGGCGATTTAGCTTCTCTTGCATGTGATTTGCTCAGCATTCCAATCACAACTGTGGCATCGAAATCAGCATTTATCATTGGAGGGCGGGTGATAAATCCTTACAAGAAACTGTCTTCTTCCAAAAGAATGTTTAAACTCTGCTTTGTACTCGAAATTGGTTAAGAGTTTTTACTGAATTTAAAGGTAAATTATTAGTTTTGATATTATATTTTTTTGTTTCATATATAAACTTTTATATAGCTACAAATTATATTTTATAATTTCAGATGAGTTGAAGATTATTTTGATGAAGACAAGGATACAACAACCACAACAAATAGTTCTCGAATGAGTTAAAAAATCTCGAGTGATTTTGAACCTGTTTCTTTAAGTTGATATTTTGTTTCTGGATTCTGAGTCTATTTCTTTAAATTAGTATTATTTTTTTGAGTCTCCAAAATATCAGTAGACAATGTTTCAATAAGTTAATTCTACTTTCTTTTGAGCTTTGTTGTATTATGTATCACTGATGTACGTTTGGAAAAGAAATGTTCCATCACTTTGTTGTCTTAAATCTGTAAAGTCTTTTTTTTTACTAGCTCAAGCATAGTATGTGCTTGATATAGCCACAAAGTAACTTTAAATAAGTTGGAAACATTAGATACAAAATAGTTGCAATCTTTTCATATTACAAGTGTTGACTAAGTAAGATCTCAAGTTTATTAGTTTTTTTACAGAGTTAATAACTTCCACAAATGCTTGTTAGCAAATACGAACTATAACATGATTAAAATTAATCAAATTGTATACAAAACATAATTAAAAATTAAAAATTTAATACATATAAATTTAGTTTAAAACTATAAACTTTTCGCTAAAAACCCACAAAACTTAAGAAAAAAAAACAGAAAAAATTTACCATAGATATCTGTGCGCAATCTTAAAGTGTTAGAGTTTTTCGTGGGCTTACCCTAATTATAACGAAGGTTTTCAGGTTCTTTTAGTTTAAAGTATTTTTACAACGGGTTTAATTCGGGTTCTGGTCGAATCGAATAATTTTACCCATTGCAACATCTTTACAAATCCAATCTTATCGGTGAACATGCGCACCATCTCGACATTGACCCCTTCTATAACTATCACACGGAGCTTTCAAGTATCCCTTCCTCTTGACGGGCACGATCTTCATTATTACACCAATGCACACAATCAGTGGAGAAGGTAGGAAACTTTTTTAGGAGGGTCAATTTGTAATCAAAACATATATTATAGAGATCAATTAACTAAATTTTACACTATTTTCTCAGTTTTTTCAAAGAAATATACATGTAAATTTTGTTTATTCAAAAATTCACATGGGTCAACTGACCCACATGACAACATGCTGCCTCCCTCACTGTACACAGTCAACAATCTTTAAGAACAGTAGGGAGCCAGAAACTAGATACATATTTATTTATTTTGTGAGAAGATCCAGCAAGTAGCCGCTACATGTAACCGTGAGGACAAAGTGGACAACTGAATATTGAATAGAGGTTCCTCTTCAGCCTCTTGTAATTTGTCCAACAATTACTCTTGAAGTATTTTCTTATCTACGGAAATTCTCGTGGGCATATACACGAATCAACAAACTACTAAAAACCCCAAAAAATCATAAATAAGTTGATGGTGATATATATGCAAGCAACTAAGGGCATAAGACATGTTTAATGCAAGTCTCTTAGCATGAGATTCTTAGCTTCGTTAAAAGACGTTTCTTAACTTTTAACTAAGAAAACTTAAAAAACCATTTTTTAAATAAGAGACATAAGACATGTCTCTTAAATAAGAGACATATGACACGTCTCTTATCCAAAAGTGTAAAAAAAAACAGTCAAATCAAGTTAAGAACCCCACTCTTAAGAGACCGAGTTAAACATGGCCTAAGACCGAAGCTAGGCAATTCGTCTTGGTTGAAAAAAAAACACTTGTATAACTTTTTCTTTTGAATACAACACTTGTATAACCTGGACAGCTTAAACATATTAATGGCTGATAGAATGTTTGTCACACTTTGTTATCAGATTGCGATGTCCTTTCCAGTTAGTCATTATACTAGTGTTCCACGTTGTGAAAATCTTCATAAGACAACTTAAGTCTTTGAAGTTGATTGATCTCTAGTCACCTACATTTGTCATTTTAGAGTTGTATGTATCTCAAGTCTACAGAGATCAAAGCCACAAATGTTTTCTTATTATTATTAAATGAGATATTGACAACTATTGTTAAGATTTATGATTTTTTCAGCATTAATTACCAAAAAAAATGATTATATATATATATATACTATGTATTTGTCAACTGTAATAACTCTTGAGTGACTACAAGTGGTGATGATCTTTTTGAAAGTGGTTGTGTTTATTCTGGAGAACATAAGATGATAAAATCATTAATTATCTTCTGAATCGAAGACACAATTCGAGAAGATAGATATATTTAGGTGTGGGATATCAATCTCACGTCAGAATATTTTTACCAGAAAGAGATTTTGCGATATCGCTAAAGCAATATATAAAGTAGTTTTGGCATTGCAATACATGGTAAAGTAAATTGACCAAACGAATTTCTAGTTACTTTTGTTTAGTGCAATGTCTATTTCACAAGCTCTTATTATATACGTGGAAGGTTCATATTGTTTACAATACGATATAGTTTATCAAATTCAAAGACACGTGAAAGAGTTTGGCCTATAAAGTTGGACCATAAAAAAGGGCTTTTTGCAAAATTAACTCAAAACCAAAGTCAAACACAAAACTAACCTCTCTTTTTTTTTTGTCATTTCTTGTGTCCTAATTCACCCCATATGTTCACATTATTTACGAAA